>QFET01004994.1:0-37415 GCA_003316355.1 Tuber calosporum | reverse complement strand
TTTTTTTTTTTTTTTTCACTTTTAGTTTCTGTTTCTGTTTCTTTTTTGCTTTTCTGATGGGATGACACTTTCTAGTTGAGTACGGTACTCGAGTATCTTGATAGTGTGGTCGTGGTTGGTTTCGATGTGGATGGGTAAGGTAACTGGGGAGACCGGAAGTTTGATGGAGGGATCTGAAATCGTGGGAACGGTGTGTACCTGTTTGATTATGATACTCACCTGAAGAAGATGAGATCCGGAGAAGGGTAAGAGCGGGAAGCCAGGACTCTCTAAGCCCTGGTGGGTCTATAACACTGAAAGACCGCAGAGTTACAGGTATAATATCTCTCCATCAATGTCCATACCACCATACCAGCCAATCCCCCCTCCCATCTCCCTAAATTTACTCAAGAGTGACACAATTTCTCGGGTCTGATCCTCCTTGACTTTCTTTCTTATGAATTCATTACTGTATATATTTCACTCACTCACTCACTCACTCACTCACTCCCCTTCCTTTTTCCCACGATTCTGGTTTGTAGATGAGAAAAGGGAAAATAAAGGGAAAAAAGTCTTGGCATGTTGCATATTTCCTATGATATCTAGCTACCTGCTGTACGATACTTGTATTATGATAGCATAATTAGACCACAGCACTTTGGATAATAGGAAGGATGGACGCGACGCGACGCGCCTCTACCGTCCTGCTCTCACACTTCTCACCTCGAGTCAAATTTAAGTTAAGTCAGTTTTGATCAAAGCATGTGATGGACCATCACTTTTTTTTTTTTTTTCAATTATTCGGTAATTACAATATTATATAATGATATTGCGCGATCGAGTGGCTCTCGTTATGGTAAACCGGATTGGGTAAACCGGATTGTCGTTTTGGGGTTGTATTATTATTATTATTATTATTCACATGTGATTTCTCCATGGTGCCTTCTTGGGAAAGGGAAAGAAAAATTGGAGGGAAAAGTGCCGGGCCGAAAGGTTAGTTTTGGCATTGAGTTAGATGCGAGGTACCGGCACTTTACAACTACTCGTGCAAGTATTGATTGATGGGGGTTTGTGTGATTGAACGATCGGTATATCCGGGCCGTGCGCACGGTACTCGTCCTGTAACCTTCTCGGGGAGGTTAACGGGTCGGAGTGATTTTTCTCGCCTATTTAGGGGGGCTTACTGCCTCTTTTTTCATTCTCATCTTCTTTCCCCCCCCCCTCCCCCCACCTCCTTCTGCTTTTGAGGGGTCTGACGGATAGAGCAGTTGCAGTTGTTTGAGATTGCTTTCTACCGGAGTGGATTGCTGGAATAATTGTTACAACACTTGGCTAGTGAACGGATTCCTTCGGAAATCAGGTACCGATATCGTCTTGTAACCGATTCGTTCGGGTTAGAGTCTATCTCGAAGTTTGGATGAGTATGGTAAGGAATGGTAATGATAATAATAATAATAATAATAATAATAGTAATGATAAAGGCGGGTTGGGATTTCATTGTCGTCTTCACCCCTCCCTCCATCCATCCTTCTGCTCCTTGGATGGCTTGTTCAACTCATCTCCATGCCCCGCTGCACCCGGCGTCCCGCAAACACTACTCTCACTGTTCCAGTGACAATCTCACAACCTAATGCTTTTTTTCCCCACCCCACCCCACACCCTCCACCGGGGTAATAATTAAACCGCCCCACCAACCAACCCCCTTCCTTTCCTTCACTTCCATGGAAATTGGTGAAAAAAAAAAATAAATAATAATAATTCCCAAGACCAAAAAAACTACGTACCTGCACACGATAACAGCATACGCGTATGACTATTCCTCAGAACCTTGGCGATTATAAGCCGCGAGTCTCCCTCCTCCTCCTCCTCCTCCTCCTCCTTCTGCATGGAATCTTTATCAAAAACTACCGCCGACCTTAACTTTTCTCAATCTGGGGGGGTGGAGAGAGATATTGTGGTTTCAAATTCCAGATTTCGTCATGAGACATCACTCGAAGTTTATTATTATTATCCCCATTGATAATATCATTTGGGAAAATTTATCCCTATTGGGAAGTGTTTGGGACGGAGATGATGGAGATGAGGTCAGGGCGGATCCGGTCGTCGCAGCCGTCGTCGTTGTAAGGTTGTTGGCTCGGCACTCGAGTAAACAGTATTGCACCGCGTGTTTCTGCCCGCTTCGCCAGTCTGTCAGCACTGCCTTGTATCGCAAGGCGGTTGGTAGGTCGGTAGGTCGGTAGGTGTGTGGGTTGTGAAGGCTTCCGGGCCACACCCGGCCTGGGCTGTTGTGATCGTTGTGTATTCCTTGGTTCTGGGAAAAACCGGGAATCAACCCCACTCACTGTGCATCCTTTATCTGATGACTAAGTAACGGGTTAAGGCACCTCCCCGCTCTTTTTATGGCAGAAATCTGCAACCCTGAATTTGGAAAAAAAATTAGGGAGGAATCGTTGATAGACTAAATCCCGCTTTTACAACGGCAAGGGATACAGTTTTCGCACAGTTAATTTAGGTTAACCACCAAAATAAACCTTGTCTTGTACGAAAAGATCTGCCCTGGCACTTTTATGTTTTCTGTTCCTACACCGATAAAACGTACCCATCTGTCAAATGACATGTCCAAAAGGTATCCCTAAACCTGTTTCCAGGCTGTTGTTATATTCTACCACCAGTAGGAAAGGGGTGTCTATCTTCAACGAGCGGGGGGGTCAACTTTGTTGATTGGCAAGTATTATCTGAATGAGCCTATTCGTTAGATAGGTGTTATTCGAACCAACCAGGGCTACGATCTTGCCTATCACCGCGCGAGAGGTTAGTGAAATTCGGCACGGAAGAAGGGATCTCATATCACCAGTTACAAGGTTACCGGATGGGGAGAGTGACATCAAAAGCGGGACATCGTAGTAGCATACATTGCGGGAGCTTGCTTGTATTGGAAAAAGACTTAGCCTGAAAGAGAAGTGTAACCAGAGGACAAGCAGTGAAAACAAACTTGGCATAGTGGTATTGTGAGGTGGTAAAATCGTGAATGGAAACGGTGGTACAGTGAAACATCCGGGATCTCCTACTCTTGGGGAGACTGGATCTCGGGGTATTGATAGGGGGGTGGAAACAGAAAATCGGCTTGGCAGGGGGGATCCGAAAAGGAAAATGAATGATAATTCATGATAGGTGCGTACTTTATTTCCAACTTACGTATTATGGAAAAATATTGTATTCCCTCCAGTTGAAGGATTTGATCCAGATATAAAAATGCATATCATTTATACATCTGTTTAACCACCAAACCCCAGATCAGGTTGATTGAATGTAGGAGTGAATTTTTTCATTATTTTGGCAAAAAAACCTGTCAGATACACTAATGTGGAAGGGGGAATATTTGCCAGTTAACTACCTGTCTTGTATATATTTGTTTTTAAATCAAGAAATCCCTAAATTTATGACTATAGTTGCTCTAGAAAGAGGAACTTATAGAACCTAAGAACCTAAATAGGTATTGATCATAGAACAAGGCCAACCTATTTGCTAGGAATAGAAATATTTGAGTTCTGAAAATCATGATATATAGAATTAGTAGAGGGTACACTATACTCGGAGAAAGAGACTTTGCAGCGACTACCAACTGTGTTCAATAAGTGTTAGAGCATTTTAATAGAATAGTCCTAAATCAGAAACCAATTAGGGTATGAGAGATCTTGACTTACAATCAAGACAAGTCTAAACTCATATGATGGATAGAAAGAGGGAATAGCAGGCCAGATTGTTTGAATTAAAAAGCAATATTAGAATCATGTAAAACTGTATATGAAATATGATACTAAAGTACTAGGACAAATCATTTTGCGGTTTTCCTTGCAACTGATTGACACTACAAATTATCCCACCCCTGCCCTCAACTACAGCACCACCACCATACCTCCCCAGTAAACCGGCTGTCTCTCAGACTATAAGAGAGGGCAAATTGTTGCTCTTAGGCAAAAAAATTATCTATTTCAGAATTTGGAATGCTTTTAAACCGTCCTGAGAGTACTATGTGAAGTTTTTTCAAGCACTAACAAAAGCAGTCTGATATGAAAAACCTCCCAAGCCCTAGGAGAAATAGAATTATTGATACCAGAGCCTGCCCGCACCTTATCAGAGAGTCCTAAAACATACACGGTCAGATATTTTGTGAATTGCACAAAAAAATTGTACCTTATGCTTCAACTAGGACAGTGCAGAAAGCTTTAGCATCGGTCAACATCAAGAAGTGGATGTTCAAATTTGTTATTTAATTTCCTTTGTGTGTATCGTTGATAATATAGGATATTCTTATACTTGGTTTAGGGCTCAGTTTACATGTACACCACTTACATTACTACAGCGAGGAGATATATATCTCTATATTTCACAGGATTTAACTAGTTATGTTAGAAGATTTTCATATCTCTTTTCTTTTCTGGTGATTGAAATTTTAAGGTTGTTGTGTACATCTTTTGTGTGTTGTTATAAGTCATGAAGATTATATTCTTTGGTAATATTTGCCTCCCACCATCTTAGAATTACGCATATTATAGGGGATTTCCTTGGTGGGATTTCAGGGTCAAATTCAGTTCACACTTAGGTTTCTTACATTATTTTCCCTATGTCTATCTCACTTTGGTGGAGGGTGAACTTTTGTATCAATATGGCAGTTATCACACATCTTGCTTAGATAGAAGAAGAACCAGGTCTCCTCACAATTGGCTCTCAGACGTACTACTTCTCGCTTAGTTGCAATATGAACCTGTTTGCCCTTGCGTAGTATTTCTATATAGAAGTCGTGATTATACCACAGAGTTCACATTTTGAACAGGTTATAAGCCTGAGCTGTTCTTACTTGATAAGCAATACGCTAATACACTACCAACAGAATCTTTGCCACAATTGTCTATTATGTCTACAGCAACTGATCCTCCTGCAGCATCTACAGGTCATGGTCGTGGTCAGTCAACATTTGAAAGAGTGGCACCTGCAGAACCAGATCTCTCTCCACTGGGTAGTGCACCCACTACCACAACTCCAGACAGACATACACACAGTAGTCAAAGAGATTATGCTCACAAATACAAACTCAGCTCAATCCGAAAGCTGACTGGTTCGGAAAACTATCGATCTTGGTAACACATGTCACCATACGTCCTCGAACTATTCAACTGCAGGAAGATTCTTATGGGAGAGGAAACTGTTGATAATGTTGATGAAGATGAAGACAATTCGATGGAAAATTTCCTAGATCATTACCAGTATGCATGGAGTTAGATCCTCCAAACTATTGATACGCAATGGTCAATCCTCCTGGCTAACCATAAAACACCACCTAGAATATTGACTGCCCTTGAGGATAAATTTGCTAAAGGAATACCGCTTCCATCTTTGAGCAACTCAACAAAGTTTTCAATTCCAAGTATGATGTTATGGACACCACATCAGACTACATTAAACTCGAGGATAAACTTGGGAATCAAATCCAACTTCGGTTATCCTCTGCTACCACTACCCAACTATACCAACTGCCTTTTGTCTTCAAGTTCATATTCGAGTCACCAGAAGCGAAAGCTGCTATCCTTGTCTACTCCTTGCCAGAATCGATGAATAATATTATCGACAACCTTTAAACCAAATAGAACCTTACTCATTATTATATCTATAATACACTACTAGACTTAAAAACCTCAACATGATTAACTCAGTTAATTACAAAGTCTATAAAAGCACCATGGTCAGAAGGAAAGGAACGGACTAGTGAAGGAACCAGCTACCTCAGGCACGGTTAGCAAATCCTCAGGAATGCATGTACAGTAAGAAGCATTAGCTGACTGCAAAAAGTAACAGTTATACATTGAATGAGTGTGCTAGACTAAAGACCAACAACCTGAAGAAGAAGGATAGGAAAGTCAGTAACACTGCTAGAATTGGAAGGTAATAGATATCTGATCTGGTGAGTCCACTATCCTCTCGCCACTCTGCTACCTCAAAGAACCCCAAACCTGCTGGGTTAATGATATAGGTCCCCAGCTTAAACAGGAAAAAAACATAGACCTTGTTATAAACTTCAAACTACACGAAGGTACGATTCGCCTATGTAACAGGTACTAGCCTGTGTGAACAGTTGTTCAATAGAGCCTAAGCAGTAGCCAGCTGTCACTTTGGTGTCTAAGGAGGACCTGCTGGTAGGCGAAGATAAGGAGAGTACAATAAAGTAGTTTATACAGCAAAGTGGAACAATAGGATCGCTTTTCAACTAAGTGTAATCACTGAGTAGGCATCTGTTTGAAGTCTGATATCTCCTACTAGCCAGGAGACCACTATTGAAGACATGAAATCTTTCCTACATGAGCTGAGGAGCTGGAAACCCGCAGCCACTATTATTACCATTGAGTGTACAGCAACTGGAATCCAGTAGTCCTGCCACAGTCCAGGAAAGCCTGGGAGATTCCCACAACACTGTCTCTATCCTACTGCCAGTATACATAACCTGTTCCATCCCATGGAACGCGTGGAGCATATGCTGCTGATCCTCTAAAGCATACAGTAAGTAGAGGGCCAGAATCTATAGATTCTGGTATGGAAATCAAATAAAAAAGAAATCAAATCAAATGAATGTAATCTGACAAAGGAAAGGCTTACCAGAATGGGGATAGAGGTACTGGAACATGTACACATGTTAAATTCCCCAAATCTGAACAAAACCTATCTCCTCGTAAGGCCATAGGCCTTATTGCTGCTCTCCCAAGGCCAGAGCATAGAATAATTATCACTGTAGAAGTCAGTCTTATTGCACCCTGTAGAATCGTATTCCTTGTCGTTATAGTATTGCGAGAAATCATTAGGTACTATAGTTCAATGGTAAGGGCTTGTAGAAACTTCTAAATTCTCTCAAGAGGTGCTGACATTGTGGGTAGTGTTCATAGGCATCGGTTCTGTGCTGTAGTTTTCTTTTCTATATTCTGCTATGATATCCATTCAGTTATTCCAGGTTTTCGATTAGTTCCTAAGAGTCATCTTTCCTTTCCTACCATTTTCAGTGTACCAGGAATTCGACTCTGGTATTCTGTAGGTGATAATCCAGTATCTCCTCTGCTATCCATTCTTCTGCATTGTTGATAAGTATAGGGGCTAGCTAATCAATCCTCCTGTATGCAAATCTATTGGGATCATTTTCTTGGTATTCCTTGATATATGAGATGTGTAAGTATGACTTCTAGCACTCCATTGTCATAGGTAATTCTAGCTTGTAGTAATTGCTACTAGAGTCATACTCTGAGACTATAAAAGGTATAAACCATCGAGGTTCTAGCTATTTGGATCATCCAGGAGCGAAGGTGTAAGAGTGTCCTCTAACAAGAACTGTGGTGCCAAAGTTGAATTGCCTTTAATAGAGGTTTCTCTTCTTATCTTCTTGCACAGTCTCTCAGAATATGTCATACTTTCTGGCAATATCAACTTCTATCCTGGTGGCTTCATAGGAATTCAATATGTCGTCCACTGCTGGTACTTTGCTGGCAGATCTGGGGACAGGATTGATGAGCTTTCAAGGGTGTCTATAGAGTGGGTGATATTAAGATATTTCTAAGAATTCATAGGGGGTGCCATTCATGTATGCTGCAATCGCAGGGAGGCCGTTGGACAAATTGTTCTGTCTTTTGTTGATAAAGTTCGTCATGATCAGTTTGAGGGAGGGAATCTGGATCTCTACCTGGTTATTGGTTTAGTGGTAGTATTGAGTAGCCATCCACACCTGCATTGTCAATGACTTCTTTATCTGGGACCAGAACTTAGAGCTAAAGCTAGGGTCTTGGTCCAGAACAATACTTAGGGGATGTCTATAAACATCAAATTTCGTCTTCAGAAGCTTGCAGAATACTTTTCCGGAGATAGCAGAGTCATGAAGTGGTATAAGATAAGTGTAGGAGGCAAAACGATTGATAATAACTATAATAGTTTCATAGTTGTTCAATTAGTTGAAGGGGCCAGCGAAATCAATAGCCCAGGATTGGTAGGCTTTGTCAGGTGCTGGCAGAGCTAGAGATCAACATGCGGGAAGTGGGGTGGTCTCCTTGTTGTACTGGCATTGATCACAAGAGTGTCAGTTAGCTATGAAATTCTGGCGCATTTGAGGACACCAGAAGAAACAAGTAGTGTACTTGTAGGATCTATGAGCTTAGAAGTGTCAAAAGCCTTTATAAACTGTTTTAAGGATGAAATCTCATTGGGATACTCGTATTTCAAAGGGTACCATTGGGATATAGATATTAGAATAGCTGTTGGTATTGTTAGATATGTGGAGGCCATCTTGGATTGAATAGTGTAGCTAGTCAGTGGCCTCTAAGAATTGGCGGAAAACAGGGTCATTTTGGACTGCTTCTATAACAGCTTCTCAGAATTATCCCGTAAGGGAAGCGTGGAGAGTAGCAAGAAAGGTCTGCGCCAGATCAGACTCTGCTGCATTCCAGAAAGCTTCAGGATCACTGTAGAGGGGTCCTACAGTTGGCGAAGCTCGGGAAGCCGGAGGTGGGTAGGTTGGAATTAACATATCTGCAAGTCTGAGATATTTGTTTCCTGGTCAGTGTAAGAACATAGAGCTACTCTTGCAAAGGTTGTGGCTTCTGAGCCACAACCCTAGCATTTTCACAGGCTCAAAACCTAGGGCACTCCTAGAGAGTGCCTGCCAGCTGAACGTCAGATTGCGGCTCAACATCACTTTGTGGCTCAAGATGACTTTGTCGCCTCTTTTCTCGTTTGAAAACATATCTTGTGCGGGTAACATAGATTGTCATTTTTTATTGACAGAGGTTAATTTTATTTATATAGATTCTTAGTAATAAGATATTGGACACTAATGAAAATACATTAAAATTCAAAAATAGATAAAGAGAAAATCATGAACTTCCATTATCATCCAATTATCAATTCAAATCACGTAGATTGCAAAATATTCCACCGGCTAATACTTTTATCCTTCCAAGCCAGCGTGTGGAGCACAATGATAATATCGAAGAACGGATACAGGCTGCTATAACGATTATCAAGTCTTGCTCTGATCATTATCGCAATCTTACAGCAATTGCTTGCACTTATGAGATTCCTGTCTCCTGACATTGTAGTCATCTGCAAGGACGTCAATCCCATCAGGAGCTCCGAGGCACCAACCTCAATCTCACTCAGGATCAGGAATTGGCTGTATGCCAATATCTAGACCTCTATACGCGGTTGGAACATGTGCTCATCAGCAGATGAGAGCAGGCTATGCGAATAGAGTCCTACAGTGTGGACATTCAGGAGCAGGAACAGCTCCGGTTCTTAGTAACCACTAGGCAACTCTTTTTGTTGAACGTCACCCTGTGTAATATATTCAAAAACAGCATACCATTGATATTAATCGAAAGAATCTATATGAAAGTGAAATCATTCTAGCTTGATTTGAGAATAATTGTGGTATTTGTGAAGATTACAACATTGTACTATGCGACCAGTATAATTTTGATGAAACCGGATTTCGTATTGGGATCGGCGCGAATCAGTCGATCATTACTGTAACATGTGTGCATATTCCAGTACCTCTATTACTGTAACGGAATCCTATTATGTTTCTACTATTACTACTGACTTGATGTTGGTTATTACTTATTTGGGTTTATACCTGATAAGCGCTACCTTTTGGTTGTCCCTCCCTACTTGGTTATGACTTCCTAACTGGTTATTTTTCCTTGTTTCGCTTACCACTACCCCTCCTTGCTTCTACCCATTTGGGTATCGCTATCCGCCTGCTATACCTGCTGGATTAGTATAGTAGTAGCGATCTCTTGTTCCTTCCTGTTTGGATTCTATTACTTGTTTTGTTAGCTCTATCCTGTCACTTTTAACCCTCTGTTTTTGGAATATGGTTACCTTGGTATGCTGCCTCTGTTAGCATGTTTGTTGGACAGGATGTTTACACTTTTGTTTAGTTTTCCTAGCTACAATATTTTGTATTTAAAGAGCCTACAATCCCTTAAGGATTCGGACTCTCAAGCCTCTCAGGACTATCCTCCTTAATACTACAAGTTGAGCGGTCACTCTATTAGTTCCATACCTTTTACCTTGTCTATTGAAGACCTATCCATCGACGCTTCTCCCCCTATCCTAATAGTATCTTCAGGGTCCCTCTGGGATTCTCGAGATACTTGGGAGTAGGTTACAATTACCACTCTTGTTAGCCTATCATTGGTCAGATTACATTCATTTGATTTGATTTCTTGTGTATTTGATTTCCTTACCGGAATCTCTAGATTCCAGCACCCTGATTACTGTATGCTTTAGAGGATCGGCAGGATTTTACCCCAGGAGTTCCAAGGGAAGGAATAGGTCATGTATACCGGAGGTAGGATAGAGGCAGTATTGTGAGAAAGCCCCAGGCTTTCCAGGACTCAGGCAGGGCTACAGGATTCCAGTAGCTATACACTCACCAGTAATCATAGTGGCTGCGGGTTTCCACAGCCTCAGCTCTTGCAGGAAAGATTTCATGTATTTAAGAGTTGTCTCCTGGCTAGCAGGAGATATCAGATTTTTGACAGATGCCTAGACAGTGAATACACTTGGTTGAATGGCTATCCTATTGTCCCCCTTCACTCTATAAACCTGTCTAGTATACTCCCCTTGTCTTCGCCTCCCAGCAGGTCTCCCTTTTACACCAAAGCGATAGCAGGCTACCGCTTAGGCTCTTTTGTATAACCGTTAACACTGGCTAGCACTTGTTACATTTTTTTCGCCTCTGCAGGTAATATCTGGTTCTCAGGATTGAGAACAGTGGGTAGGATTGATCACCCTTCCCTTTTCTTGATAAATAGTTAGAAGCAGGAGTGGCAGGGAGAGATTCCCAGCTCTGGTGCAACATTCATCATCACAGACAGTAGAAGTCAGACCACTAAGTCTGGAAGCATATCCAGACCTCACAGCAGACTTGGGAATAACCCAGATACAGACCCAGAAGGAGAATGTGAAGATACACCTATACCAAGACAAAGTTTCCTACAATCAGGAGACCTTAATACAGACTCAGAAAAGGACCTTACAGCAGAGCAAATCGTCCAAAGAGAGAGCCAGATAACAGAGACAGCTCAGGAATCGAGACCAAGAACCAGCAGCATCTTGGAAACAGTCTTTGGAACACTACCACACTCTGCATTACCTTCAAGAAGCAAAACACCACCTGGCGGATTTCCAGACTCCCCAGGACCGTCCTGACCACCACCAGTACCTAAGGGAAAAGGGAAAGAACCAGAAACTCTCAGACACTAGCTAGCACCTCCAGCAGCATCTAGGACGATGGCAGACACTCTAGACCAACCCAGGAAACCAAAGATTAAGCTTCCACAACCATCCAAGTTCAGTGGAGAAGGTGAAGATCTACCACCCGACAAACTCAAGCGCTGGTTTAGGGAGGTTAAGAAGTACTTATCCAAGTATGATATCTTTGATGACACTGAGGATGTAGTGGACAACTATGACCCCTATACAGGAAAGTGAGTACATAGTGCCTATCTCAACCTCATGGATGAGTTTGAAGACAACCAACCCTCCCTCTAAGAGTTCAAGAATCGATTTAAGCAGCTTTTTGAAGCATCTACCAATACAGATGACCTGTACCTCAAATGGCGGAAGATACAACATTCCTCCGTAGGCAAGACAGCGAGAATTTCCTAGATTGCTGGAGAACTAGAAGACCTAAGAGGAATACTGACTAGAGACTCAATATCAGACTATGTACAAAGACAAGGATTTTTGAATGCCATGGATCCCAGGCTCAGAAGATATGTGGAACCACAGATAAGAGATACCGATACCAGGAATCAAGTTGTCCCACTGGCAGAGAGATATGATGCAACAATGTTCAAGACAGGAGCCTATGGGAGTAGCGGCAGCTCCTCCAGCTCCTCCAGAAATAAGCCAAACAGAGCTAAGAACTCTCCACAACAAACCAGCTACGAGCTAGCAGGAAAGGGCAAAGCTCCTGCGAGAAAATTGACCTCTCCCAACTATAAGAAGCCAAGCAAGCAGGAAATGGATCGACACAAGAGAAAAGGAGCCTGGTACTACTATGGAGAAGCAGGACATATAGTAAATGATTGTCCAAAGCAGGATATCAAGTCCAATCATGTCACTGTCACCCTGGACACACCTGATAGTGATGAAGAGTACTATGTGGCAGAGAGTGATAACACAGAAGAATTGGATGGAAGGACTACCATCATAACCTACAAGCCTACTGTTGACTGCACCAAGGAAGCGGCCAGGCTTTTCCAAGCATTAGAATTTACAAAGCTAGTCAAGAAGAAACCCGCAAGTGTCCTAGCAGATACTGGAACTATTGGCGGTACCCTAATCAGCAATCACTTTGTTACAACAAACAATATCCCTTACACTAATAAGAAGACTCCTACAGCGCTCAAAATAGCTGTTAAAAGATCCAGATCAAGCAGCAATCACACCTGCATCACAGATATCGAAATTGGAAGTATGAAGGTATCCAAGTTACACATCAGAAACACTCCAGTATCAGATTATGATATCCTACTCAGTATGGATTACCTCCTACACTTTGGAGCAGTCATAGACTGCCAGAGAAATACCCTCCACTTCCATGACCACAAAGTCAGAGTAAACTGGAATCGGACCAGCACCCAGCATCGCTCAGCGATGGCTTTATAGGAAGATATACCAGATTTCCACAAGATCTTCCCTTCGGTTTTTGTCTCAGAAATACCTGAAACTCAACCACCATGGCGGCGCTTTAACCACCATATCATGATCAAGGACCCAGACCTTTATGTCAAGAGGCCAACCTTCAAGACCCACGAAAAGTAGATCCCTAAATTCAAGGGATGGATAGAGAAGCAAATTAGGGCTGTGATTCCCGACAGATCACAGACTCTTGGAGGCGCCAACATGTTCATTAAAGGGAAACCTGATAGCAGGATAAGACCATTAGTAGACCTTCGCTACAGGAATAAGGTCACTAAAAAGGCCAAAGCCCCAATCCCTAATCAGCAGGTCATACTCAACACTGTGGCAAGAGCTAAAGTCCTTAGCAAGATAGACCTCAGTGATGCCTACTTTCAGACCAGGGTTCAGACTGAGGATGAGAAGTATAACACTATCAAGACACCCTTTGGAGGCTTTGCCTGTAAAGTTATGCTTTAAGGACACACAAATGCGCCAGGAACTTTCATGAGAGTCAGGGAAGATCCACTATCATAAGACTTAGGAGTCTTTGTATGGGTATACTTTGACAATATCCTGATATATAGCGATACACACCAAGATCATATCAAGCACATCAAAGCTATATGCAAGAAACTGGAAAAAGCGCAGCTATATGCCAATCCAAAGTAGAGTGTTTTCTTTACACAAAAGCTTGATATCCTAGGTCACCTAATTGATGATAAAGGCATTCATCCAGCACCAGAGAAGAACAGAAGCGTTGAGGACTGGACAAGACCTCAGAAAAGAAAGGAACTTCTGCACTTTAGTTGGATGATTAATTATATCTCACAGTTCCTACCACACATCCCCACCATTACTGCACCACTTACAGAGGTTACTGGCGATGCTGATTGGATATGGACAGACTTGCAGGAAGCAGCCTTTCAAGTAGTGAAAAAGGCGGCGAAAAATCATCAAGTTCTTAGACCTTTTGACTATACCAACCTAGAACTAATCTGGCTATTCTCCGATGCATCTCCTACCGGAAGTGGCGCTTGGATAGGCCAAGGACCAACCAGAGATACAGCCAGACCGGCAGCATTCCATTCCCGGAAACTGTCTGCTTCTCAGAGTAACTACCCCACCTACTAACAGGAAGCACTTGCAATGGTTGAGGCTGTACAAGCCTTCGCCCACCTGTTGTCCCACACAAAGTTCACCATTCTTACTGACCATAAGAGTCTCACCAAGCTCAAGACACAGAAGAATCTCCGTGAGTGGCAGCAGAAATGGTTAATGCATCTTGGTTGGTTTAATTTTAAGATAGAATACATGCCTGGAGCTGCGAATTTCTTGGGGGCTATCTATCCAGGTTTCATGAAACCAATTCAGTACCTGGAGATATAATACTACCGGACCCTAACTCTGAAAATTCAGATCTCCAGAGGCACAACTCCAATCATATTTAAATCAAATACACTTCTTCCTCATACTATAGCCTAGATTCAGACAGCGAAATGGAAACCATTGAAGACAGACAGCACTCTCTATCCCACACTACTCGCAAATCTATCTATCGCTCCTCCCCAGACTACCTAGCAAGTAAAGAGATAGTAGCCAAAGAAGTCACTCGCTCCCAAAAGCGCAAGAATACCACTAGCAGCAACGATAGCAGCATCCAGGCAGGTAACTCTTGGGGAGACAAAGCTACCTTGAACCTTCACTAGACTAGAGAGGAACGAAGCCATTCAGCGCTTTCCTGGACTGCCTGCAATGATCACCAGTGCCTTACACACTGAGAGAGCAAGGAAGCCAATGAATATTTCTCCAAGGACCCTGAAAAGCGAAAGCAAGCAAAGAACGTGAAGGCAACATCAAATACAACAAAGGAAAGTTGACCCCCTCTATCAAATAATAGCTCTATGTCCCTACCCTCACCAGGAAACAAATACCTCAGACATGCAGATATGTTAACTCAAGCATTCCCAACTCCGGCTTTACCAGCTTCGCAGGCTTTTAGACCCCTCTATTGTGATCCAGAAGCTTTCTGGAATTCTACAGAAACTGATAAGGCCCAGACCTTCCTTGGTACCCTCTATACATCCCTTATGGAAAAATTCCGCTAAGCTGTCATTGAAGCCCTGCAGAATGACCCTCTATGCTGGTATGTCTTGGAGACTACAGACAAGTAGCACTATTCAATCCAGGATGTCCTCCAGATAGCTGACAATACCAACAGCTATTCTAACATCTATATCCCTATGGGACACTTAGAAAGGGGAGTATCCCTGCGGGTTTTCATCCTTAAGACTGTTCAAGTAGGCCTAGGACACTTCTCAGCTCACAAGTCCTACAAGTACGCCGCTTGTTTCTTCTGGTGGCCTCATATGGGCCAGGATTTCATAGCCTACAGCCGCTCTTGTGATCAATGCCAGATCAACAAGGAACCCACCACACTTCCGGCAAGTAGATCTCTAGCCCTGCCTGTACCTGACGAAGCCTACCAATCCCTGGCTATCGATTTCGCAGGGTCCTTCAACAAATCAAACAACCATACAAGTATCAGGGTTATTATCAATCACATTACCTCCTACTCTCTTCTTATACCTATTCAGGACTCTGCCAGATCCAAAAAAGTATTCTGCAAGCCCCAGAAGACGATCTTTGATGATCATGGACATCCCCTAAGCATAATACTAGACTAAGACTCCGGCTTTAACTCTAAGTTCTGGTCTCAGATGATGAGGTCAATGGGAATCCAGGTCTGGATGGCAACTCAATACCACCAGCAAACCAATGGTTAGGTAGAGCGCCAGATTCGCACCCTTAAACAGATAATTAGAACTTCATTAACAAAAGACAGAACAACTGGTCCAATGCCATCCCAGCGATAGCAGCAGGCTTAAATGGCGCCCCCCATGAATCCTTAGGGATATCTGAATACCAAGCACTCTATGGACGCCCTTGGAAGCTCAGCAATCCTGTCCTCAGAGTCGCCAGCAAAGTACTAGCAGTGGACAAGTTCTTGAATGCCCCTGAGGCCATCAGGATGGAAGTTGATATGGCGAGAGAGCATGCCACATTCCGGCAGACTGTGCAAGCAGATAAAAAGAGGAACCCCTATCGAAGACCATTCAACATTGGTAACAGAGTTCTTGTTAGAGGACGCCCTTAAACCTTCGGCACTTGACGATCTAAGAAGCTAGAGCCTCCCTAGTTTGGACAATTTAAGGTCCTCGAGCATGACTCTACTAGCGATAACCTCAAGCTTGAATTGCCTAAGAGAATGGAGCCCCTGAAGCTATACTTTCACATCACATGCCTCAAGAAATACCATGTGAACGATCCCAATTGAGTTGTATCCAGGAGGATGGATAGGCCGGGCCCATTACTCATAAACAATGCTGAGGAATGGGAAGCAGAGGAGATACTGGATTATCACCTACAGAATAACGGAGTCGAGTTCTTGGTACACTGGACAGGCTATGGCAGGACTGATGACTCTTGGTAATCTATTGAGAACCTCAAGAACTCAATGGAAATAATAGCGGAATATTGGAAAGAAAACTAAAGTATAGAACTGATGCCAAAGATCACCTCCCACTATGTCTGGACCTCTGGTAGCCTATGGAAGTCTCTACAATCCCTTGCCCTACAACGATAGTTCCGAACAATTTCTGTTTGCACTATAACGATGACAGGTACGATTCTGCAGGCTCACATGATAGCTACTTCAACACAGATGATGCTTGTATGCTCTGGCCTTGGAAGAGTGGAGATGAGGCCTATGGCATTAGCAGAAGATAAGTTTTGTTCAGATTTGGGGAATGTAACATGTGTACATGTTCCGGTACCTCTATTACCACTCTCGTTAGCCTTTCCTTTCTCAGATTACATTCTTTTGATTTGATTTCTTTTATATTTGATTTCCCTACCAGAATGTCTAGATTCCGGCGCCCTGATTACTGTATGCTTTGGATGTTTGGCAGGATTTTACCCCAGGAGGTCCAAGGGAAGGAACAGGTCATGTATACGGGCGGTAGGATAGAGGCAGTGTTGTGGGAAAGCCCCAGGCATTCCAGGTTTCCGGCAGGGTCAGAGGATTTCGGTAGCTGTACACACACTGGTAATGATTGTGGCTGCGGGTTTATAGAGCCTAAGCTCTTGTAGGAAAGATTTCATGTATTTAAGAGTGGTCTCCTGGCGAGCAGGAGACATCAGACTTCAGACAGATGCCTAGACAGTGAATACACTTGGTTGAACGGTGATCCTATTGTTCCCCTTCACTTTATAAACCATTCCAGTATACTCCCCTTGTCTTCGCCTCACAGCAGGTCTCCCTTAGACACCAAAGCGATAGCAGGCTTCCGCTTAGACTCTCTTGTATAACTGTTCACACAGGCTAGCGCCTGTTACAATTACTCAGGATTCTAGCCAGCAGGCTTACCTTGGAAGCACAACAAATTGTAAACTGGCTACTGTCTGTCAGACTTTAAGTGTTGATAGAGCAGTATTTCCACTGATGATTATAGTTCCGCTGTCATCTACCTTGAGTCATGGTATACGACAACAGCAATCCCCGGTGACTACCTGATAGCTATATTTGAAACCGGATACAACAGTGATTATTTGAGAATGAACTGGATTGTTCATTTCCAACAATTCTTTGCAAAGCGCCAAGAGGGAGTCTATCGATTATTACTCCTTGATGGTTTTGGTTCGCATTGCAGCAAATAATTCCTTCACTATTGTGACAAATACAAGATTATTGTTTTTTGTCTACCTCCGCATTTAAGTCATCTCCTCCAACCACTCAATGTAGTAGTATTCCAGCCATATAAACACTATCATGAAGAGGCTGTTGAAGCAGCCACAAGAACCGGCTGTGTAGACATTGATAAATCTGAATTGTTAGACACTATCGATATGTTCAGTCAGCAAACATTTAAACCTACAACTGTTCAATCTGCATTCTACAGTACAGGTCTGAATCCTTACAATCCAGAAATTGTTATATCCAAACTCCGTTAGGCCACCCTGCCATCAATCTTATTAGCCCCACCACTCTCTGTATATGCCTCTGGTATACCTCTTACCATTGGTGATTTAAAGGCTATGGGTAAAGAATTACGGCTGGCAGCTAAAGAGCAACTAGCTGGCTTTCAGAACAAGTTACAGCTTGTGCGGTAAGGTGGATTAACCCTAGCCCAGTCAGAAGTATTAGCTATGAAAGATATGGAACATACACGAGCAGCTGGGGAGGCAAGGAATGCTAGACGGAGGGCACAAAGTCAGTGGCAGCTACAGAAAGGTGCAGTATTGTATGGTTCTGAGGGACGTGAAATGGCTAAAAGGCAAGAGAATACAAACCTAGATAAAGCAGAACAGCAGTTGCATAAGGCACAAAATGCTAGAAAAAGAGCTTTGCAAGCAGAGAATAAACCATTCCTTGATTAGATTAAGACAAAAGTAAAGGAGATAAATACCAGGATAAAAGCCAGGTTAAAGGCCAAAGCAAAAGCTGAGGCAAAGGCTATGGCTACTCTTAAGGCTTATAGGAAGAAAGTAACTAGGCTTATTATTAAAGGAATAAAGCAAAGTGTCAAATTGCTGAATTAGATGTATAATACAAGGCTACATTAAAAGGTTATATTATACAACAAAGTTAATTTAAGCCACAAAGTGATGATGAGCCACAAAGTGATGTTGAGCTGTAATCTGACATTGAGCTGGTAGGCACTTTATAGGAGTGCGCAAGGTTTTAAGTGAGCGAAAATCCATGGGTTGTGGCACAAAAGCAAAACCTTTGGCACGAGTATTGTTTGATAGAGTGAATCTACTGTCTATTGAAGGATAAGATGCTGTTTTCGATTACTTTGCTTGCATTCTCTTTTCAGGGTACTTGGGGAAATATCTATTGGCTTCTTTATGATCTCTCTATGTAAAGCAGTGGTCATTATAGCAGGCAGTCCAACAGAGTGATGCATAGCTTCGTTCCTCTCTAGTCTGGTGAAGGTTCAAGGTTACTTGGTCTCTCCAGAGTTGCTTGCCTGGATGCTGCTATCATAACTGCTAGCAGTGATCTTGCGCTTTTGAATGCGAGTAACTGCATTTGTGCTATTTCTTTGCTTGTCATGTAGTCTACAAAGGAGCGGTAGATAGATTTGTGAGTAGTGAGGGATAGTGAGTGATATATTTCTTCAATAGTTTCAATTTTGCTGTCAGCATCTAAGCTATAGTATGAGGAAGAGGTATAGTGTAACAGGCGCTAGACTGTGTGAACGGTTATACAATAGAGCCTAAGCGGTAGCCTGCTATTGCTTTGGTGTCCAAGGGAGACCTGCTGAGAGGCGAAGATAAGAGGAGTCCAATAGAATAGTTTATAGAGTGA
Source organism: Tuber calosporum (assembly GCA_003316355.1). Classification (NCBI taxonomy): domain Eukaryota; kingdom Fungi; phylum Ascomycota; class Pezizomycetes; order Pezizales; family Tuberaceae; genus Tuber; species Tuber calosporum. The sequence goes on along the minus strand of QFET01004994.1, from coordinate 18,343 downwards.
AGGGGAACAATAGGATCGCCGTTTACCAAGTGTATTCACTGTTTAGGCATCTGTTAGAAGTCTGAAGTCTCCTGCTAGCCAGGAGACCACTCTTAAATACATGAAATCTTTCCTGCAAGAGCTGAGGCTCTGGAGACCCGCAGCCACTATTATTACCAGACAGTGAACAGCTAGCGGAATCCTGTGGCCCTGCCAGAGTTCTGGAAAACCTGGGGCTTTCATACAACACTGCCTCTATCCTACGGTTAATATACAAGACCTGTTTTGCTTCCGGTAGGGAAATCAAATACAAAAGAAATCAAATCAAATGAATGTAATCTGACAAAGGAAACGCTAATGAGAGTGGTAATAGAGGTACCGGAACATGTACACATGTTACATTCCCCAAATCTGAACAAAAGTAATCTTCTGCTAAGGCCAATGGCCTCATCGCCGCTCTCCCATGGCCAGAGCATAGAATCATCATCAGAGTTGAAATAGCTATCATGGGAGCCTGCAGAATCGTATTCCTCATCGTTATAGGACTGTCAGAAATCGCTAAGTACTATGGTTCTAGGGCAATAGATTGTGGAGACTTCCATAGGCTGCCAAGAGGTCCTGACATAGTGGCAGGTGATCTTAGGCATCAGATCTGTACTGTGGTTTCCTTTCCAATATTCCGCTATTATTTTCCTTGAGTTCCCGAGGTTCTCGATAGGTTCCCAAGAGTCATCTGTCCTTTCATACCCTTTCCAGTATACCAAGAACTAGACTCTGTTGTTCTGTAGGTGATAATCCAGTATCTGCTCTGCTTCACATTCTTCTGGATTGTTGATGAGTATATGGGCCGGCCTATTCATCCTCCGGGATGCAAATCTATTGGAATCATTGTCATAGTATTCTTTGAGGCATGAGATGTGAAAGTAAGGCTTATGGCGCTCAATTCTCTTAGGCAATTCAAGCTTATAGTTATCGCTACTAGAGTCATGCTCAAGGACCTTAAATATTCTAAACTAGCGAGGATCTAGCTTCTTGGATCGTCCAGGGGTGGAGGTGTAAGGGCATCCTCTAACAAGAACTATTGTGCCAATGTTGAATGGTCTTCGATAGAGGTTCCTCTTTTTGTCGGCTTGCACAGTCTGCCTGAATGTGGTATGCTTTCTAGCCATATCAACTTCCATCATGATGGCTTCATGGGCATTCAACATCTTGTCCACTACTGGTACTTTGCAAGCGGACCTGAGGATAGGATTGAAGACCTTCCAAGGGCGTCTATAGTGTGCTTGGTATGGAGATATTCCTAAAGATTCAAAGGGGGTGCCATTCATAGCTGCTGCTATCGCTGGGAGGGTATTAGACCAGTTGTTCTATCATTTGTTGATAAAGTTCCACATCATCTGTTTAAGGGTGCGAATCCGGCGCTCTACCTGGCTATTGGTTTTGTGGTGGTATTGAGTTGTCATCCATACCCCCCCCCCCCCATACCTGGATTCCCATTGACTACATCATCTGGGACCAGAACCTACAAGTAAAGCGGGAGTCTTGGTCTAGTACCAAGTTTAGAGGATCTCTATGAACATCAAATATCTTCTTTGTGAGCTTGCGGAATACCATTTCAAAGGTGGAAGAGTCATGAAGTCGTATAAGATGAGTGTAGGAGTTAAAGCAAGCGATAAAACCATGATAGTTGAAAAATTGTTTGATTTGTTGAAGGGGCCAACTAAATAGATTGCAAGGGATATGTAAGCTTCGTCAGGTGCTGGCAGGGCTAGAGATCTACCTGCCAGAAGTTTGGTGGGTTCCTTGTTGATCTGGTATTCATCACGAGAGCAGCTGTAGGCTATAAAGTCCAGGCGCATCTGAGGCTACCCAAAGAAACTAACATCGTACTTGTAGAACCTGTGAGCTTAGCAATGTCCGAGGCCTTCATGAACTGTTTTAATGATGAAATCCTGAAGGGATACTACACTTTCTAAGGGTCCCATAGTGATATAGATGTTACAATAGCTGTTGCTATTGTCAGCTATGAGGAGTCCATCCTGAATTGAATAGTGTAGCATTACAATGGTCTCCTATACTCGCCAGATAAGTGGGTTATGCAGGAGAGCTCCAAAACAGCGGGGCGGAATTTTCTGATGAGGGGTGAGTGGTGGGATCCCAGGTAGGCCTAGGCCTTATCTCTCTCAGATGAATTCCAGAAAGCATCAGGGTCACTGTAGAGGGGTCTAGGAGCTGGCGAAGCTGGATAACCTGGAGGTGGTGAGGCTGGAGTTAATATATCTGCAAGTCTGAGGTATTGGTATCCTGGTGAGGGTGGGGACATAGAGTTATCGTTTGATGGAGGGGGGCAATCGCCCATTGTAGTATTTGATGTGGCCTTCGCGTTTTTTGCTTGCTTTAACTTTTCAGGGTCGTTGGGGAAATATCCATTGGCTTCTTTAATGTCTCTGTGTGTAAGGCACTGGTCATCATAGCAGGCAGTGCAAGAGAGCGCTTAATGGCTTCGTTCCTCTCTAGTCTGGTAAAGATTCAAGGTAGCTTTGTTTCCCCTAGAGTTGCCTGCCTGGATGCTGCTATCGTTGCTGCTAGCGCTATTCTTACGCTTTTTGGAATGAGTGACTGCATTAGCTGCGATCTCTTTTCTAGCTAGGTAGTCTGGGGAGCAGCGATAGATAGAATAGCAAGTAGGGAGGGATGGAGAGTGTGGTTTTTCTTCAATAGTTTCCATTTCACTGTCGGAATTTAGGCTATAGTATGATGAAGAAGTGTAGTTGGTATAAATATGATTGGAGTTGTGGTTGTGGAGATCTGAATTTTCGGAGGTAGGGTCAGGTAGTATTATATCTTCAGGCCTTGAATTGCTTTCATAAACTCTGGATAAATAGTCTGCCAGAAAAGTCGAAAATCCAGGCCTGTATTCTATTTTAAAATCAAAGTAGATAATATGCATTATCCATCTTTGCTGCCGGTCACTGAGATTATCCTGTGTCAGGTACTTGGTAAGACTCTCATAGTCCGTGACTATGGTGAACTTTGTATGGGACAACAGGTGGGCGAAGGTTTGTACAGCCTCAACTATTACAAGCGCTTCCTGTTAGTGGGTGGGGTATTTACTTACAGAGGCTGACAGTTTCCTGGAATGGAATGCTGCCAGTCTGGCTGAATTTCTAGTTGGTCCTTAGCCTATCCAAGCGCCACTGCCGGTAGGAGATGCATTGGTGAAAAGCCAGATTGGTTCTGGGTTGGTATAGTTAATAGGTCTAACAACTAGATGATTTTTCACCGCCTTTTTCAAAGCTTGAATAGTTGGTTCCTGCAAGTCTGTCCAGATCTAGTCACCATCGCTGGTAAGCTCTGTAAGCGGTGCAGTGATGCTAAAGCGCTGAAGTTCCTTTCTGTTCTGAGGTCTTGTCCATTCCTCAACACTTCTGATCTTCACTGGTGCAAGGTGAATGCGTTTATCATCGATAAGGTGACCTAGGATATCAAGTCTTTATGCAAACAAGACAGGCTTCTTGGGGTTGGGATATAGCTGCCCTTTAAGCAGCTTCTGGCAAATAGATTTGTAAAGCTTAATAAGGTCCTGGTGTGTATTACTATATATCACTATTTCGTCTATATATACAGAAACAAAGACTGCTAGTTCTTCTAATAGTGTATCTTCCATGACTCTCATGAAGGTTTCTGGCGTATTTGTGTCTCCTTGGAGCATTACTTTACAGGCGAAACCTCCAAAGGGTGTGTTGATAGTGTTATACTTCAGAGACTTAGGCTAAACCTTTGTCTGAAAGTAGGCATTACTGAGGTCTATCTTGCTTCGGAATTTGACTCTCCCCACACTGTGGAGTATGAGCTACTAATTGGGGAGAGGTGCTTCGTCCTTCTTAGTGGTTTTATTCCAGTAGCGAAGGTCCACTAATGGTCTTATCCTGCCATCAGGTTTCCTTGAATAAACATGCTAGCGCCTCCTGGAGTTTGTGATCTCTAGAGTATCACAGCCCTGATTTGCTTCTCTATTCATTCCTTCAATATATGTATAAGTTTTTCTGGGTTTTTGCAGGTTGGCATCTTGATATAAAGGTCTAGGTCCTTGATCAAGATCTGGTGGTTAAAGCGCCGCAATGGTGGTAGGGTTTAAGGTATTTCTGTGACAAAAACCTAAGGGAACACCTAGAGGAAATCTGGTATATCTTCCTGTTTGGCCATCGCTGAGCAAGGCTGAGTGCTGTTCCTATTGCAGTTTACTCTGTGTTTGTGGTCAGGAAAGTAGAGGATATTTTTCCGGCTGTCTATAACTGCTCTAAAGGATAAGAGGTCATCCATGGTGAGTAGAATGTGATACTCTAAGACTGGAGTGACGCTCATTTTCTACTTTGGGTACCTTTATGCTATCAATTTCGATATCTGTGATGCAGGTGTGATTGCTGCATGATCTGGATCCTTTGACAGCCATTTTGAGCACTGTAGGCGTCTTCTTATTAGTTAAGGAATATTGTTTGTTGTAATAAAGCGATTGCTAATTAGAGTACTGCGAATGGTTCCAGTATCTGCTGGGACCCTGGCGGGTTTCTTATTGACTAGCATTGTGAATTCTAAGGCTAGGAATAGCATAGCCGCTACCTTGGGGGCGCCAACAATAGTCTTGTGAGTTATGATGGTATTCCTTCTATCCAAGTCTTCGGTGTCATCGCTGTCTGCCTTATAGTGCTCTTCATCCATATTGGGGGTGTCCTGGGTGATTGTGACATGATTGGACTTGATTTCCTTCTTTGGGCAATTATTTGCCATATGTCCTGCTTCCCCACAGTAGTAACAGGTTCCTTCTCTCTTTTGTAGATCCATGTCCTGCTTGCATGGCTTCTTATGGTTGGGAAAGGTCGATTTTCTCGTTGGAGCTTTGCCTTTTCCCTCTGGGTTGTTGCGATTTTGTTGTGGAGAGTTCTTAGCTTTGTTTGATATATTTCCGGAGGTGCTGGAGGAGCCGCAGCTACTTCCCACGACTCCTGTCTAGAATATTTTTGCATCATATCTCTCTGCCAGTGGGACAACTTGATTACAGGTATCGGTATCTTTTATCTGTGGTTCCACATTTCTTCTGAACCTGGGATCCATGACATCCAACTAGCATTGCCTTTGTGCATAGTATGATATAGAGTCTCTAGGCAGGGTTCCTCTTAGGTCTTCTAGTTCTCCAGCAATCTTGTAAAATTTCGCTGGCTTGCCTCCTGTGGACTGTTGTATCTTCTGCCATTTAAGGTACAAGTCATCTGTGTTGGTTGATGCTTCATAAAGCTGGTTATGTTGATTCTTGAATTCTAGGAGGGAGGGTTGGTTGTCTTCAAACTTATCCATGAGGTTGAGGTAGGAACTATGTGCTTGCTTTTCTGTATAGGCTCCATAGTAGTCCACTACATCCTCAGTGTCATCAAGGACATCATACTTGGATCCGAACTTCTTAACCTCACTAAACTAGCACTTGTGTTTGTCTTGTTTTATATCTTCGCCTTCTTAACTGAACTTGGATGGTTGTGGAAGCTTAATCTTTTGTTTCCTGGAATGTTCTGGAGTGTCAGCTATCATCCTAGACACTGGCAGAGGTGCTGGCGGGTGTCTGGGAGTTTCTGGTTCTTTCCCTTTTCCCTGAGGTACTGGTGGTAGTCTAGAGGGTCCTGGGGAGTCTGGAAATCCGCCAGGTGGTATTTCGCTTCTTGAGGGTACTGCAAAGTGTGGTAGGGTTCTAACGACTATCTGCAAGATGGTTCTGATTGTTGGTCTCAATTCCTGTGCTCTATCTGTTTTCTGCCTTTCTCTTTGGACGATTTGCTCTGCTTTAAGGTACTCTTCTCTGTCTCTATCAAGGTCCCCTGGTTATAGGAAACTTTGTTTAGGTATAGGTGTATCGTCACCTTCTCCTTCTGGGTCTGTGTTGGGGTTATTCCCATATCTACTGGGTGGTCTGGATATCCATCCTGACCTAGTGGTCAGACTTCTTCTTTCTGTAATGATGAATGTAGCACCTGAGCCGTGAGTCTCTCTCTGCCGCTCCTTCCTCTAACTAGTTATCAAGAAAAGGTAAGGGTGATTAATCCTACCCACAATTCTTAATCCTGAAAACTAGATATCACCTGCTGAGGTGAGAAAAATATAACAGTCTCTAGCCTGTGTGAACGGTTATACAATAGAGCCTATGAAGTAGCCTGATATCACTTTGGTGTCTAAGGGAGACCTGCTGAGATGCGACGACAAGAGCAGTACAATAGAATGGTCAATTGAGCGAAAGGGAACAATAAGATTACCGTTCAACTAAGTGTATTCACTGTTTAGGCATTTGTCTGAAGTCAGATGTCTCCTGCTAGCTAGGAGACCATTCTTAAAGACATGAAATCTTTCCTGCAGGAGCCAAGGCTTTGGGAACCTACAGCCAATATAATTACCCATGAGTGTATAGCTACCTGAATTCTGTGGCCCTGCCGGAGTCCTGTAAAGCCTGGGGCTCTCCCACAACACTGCCTCTATCCTACCGCGGGTATACATGACCAGTTCATTCCCTTGGAACTCCTGGGGCACAATCCTGCCGATGCTCCTAAGCATACTGTAATTATAGCGTCGCAATCTAGAGATTCCAGTAGGGAAATCAAATACAAAAGGAATCAAATCAAATGAGTATAATCTGACCAAGGAGAGGTTACCGAGAGTGGTAATAGAGTTACTGAACATGTATACATATTACAAGAACTTACTTTGCATATGATTGGAGTTGTGGTTCTTAAGATCTGAATTTTTAAAGGTGGGCTGCATTAGGATTATATCTTGAGGCACAAAAATCAGTTTCCTGAACTCTGAATACATCGACTGCCACAAAATTCAACACTTCAGGCTTGTATTATATTATAAAATTGAAGTAGCTAAGATACATTATCCATCTTTGCTGCTGGTGGGTGAGATTCTTTTGTGTCATGGGCTTGGTAAGACTCTCATAGTCGTTGACTATGGTGAACTTTGTGTGGGAGAACAGGTGGCTGAAGGCTTGTACAGCCACAACTATTACAATTGCCTCATCTTGTTGGGTGGGTATTTACCTTGAGAGGCTGACATTTGACTGGAATAGAATGCTGCTGGTCTGGCTATGTGTCTGGTTGGTCATTACCCTATCCAAGCATCACCGTTGGTAGGAGATGCATCAGTAAATAGCCAGATACGTTCTGGTTTGGTATAGTTAATAGGTCTATGAACTGGATAATTTTTCACCGCCTTGTTCACTGCCTTAAAGGTCGCTTCCTGCATGTCAGTTCATATCCATTCAGCATTAACGGTAAGCTCTGTGAGTGGTCCAGTAATAGTTGTGATATGTGGTCAAGACTGGGAGATGTAATTTACCATCCACTAAACTGCTGAAGTTTCCTTCTACTCTGAGGTCGTGTCCAATTCTGAAAGCTCTTGATCTTCTCTGGTGCTGGCTGCATACTTTTATCATCGATGAGGTATCTTTGTATAATAAGCTTTTCTGTAAATAAAGCACTCTTCTTTGGGTTGGCATATGGCTGTGCTCTTTGCAGCTTCTGACAAACAGCTTTGATATGCTTGATATGATGCTGGTGTGTATGGCTGTATATCAGGATATTATTAGTGTATACCTATATAAAGACTTGTAGTTCTTTTGAAAGTGCATCTTCCATGACTCTCATGAAAGTTCCAGGGGCAATTCTGTTTCCTTGTTGCATTACATTGCAGGTGAAGCCTCCAAATTCGGTCTTGATAATATTGTACTTCTCATTCTCAGACTTGACCCTTGTATGGAAATAGGCATCACTCAGGTGTATCTTGCTTCGCAATTTGACTATGCCTACTGTGTTGAGTATGAGCTGCTGATTGGGAATTGGAGCTTCAGTCTTCTTGGTGTTATCAATTCTATGGCGAAGGTCCACTAATGGTCTTATCCTGCAATCAGGTTTCCCTTGAAGATATATGCTGGTACCTCCTTGTATTTGTGATCTGTAGAGTATCCCAGCCCTGATATGTTTCTCTATCCATGCCTTGAACTTTGATATCAATTTATCGCGGGACTTCAAAGTTGACATCTTGACATAAAGGTCTGAGTACTTGATCATGATCTCGAGGTTATAGCGCTGCAATGGTAGTAAGGTTTTTGGTATTTCTGTGATAAAAACCTTAGGTAACATCTTGTTGAAGTCTGGTATATCATGCTGTTTAGCCATCTCTGAGAGAGGTTGTGTGCTATTCCGATTGCAGTTTAATCTGGCTTAGTGGTCAGGAAAGTAGAGGTTACTTTTACGGCAGTCTGTGACTGTTCTAAAGCCTATGAGGAAATGCATACTGCGTAGAATATCATTGTCTGATACTAGAATGACGCTTATGTGTAACTTGAGTACCAAGATGCTTCCAATTTCGATATCTGTGATGCAGCTGTGATTGCTGCTTCAGCTGTATCCCTTGAGAGCCATTTTGAGTATAGTAGATGTCTCCTTATTGGTCTAAGGTATATTGTTTCTTGTGAGAAAGCGATTGCTAATTGGGGTACTGCCAATAGTTCCAGTGTCTGGTAGGACCCTGGTGGGTTTCTTTTTGACTAGCATTATGAATTTCAATGCTAGGATTAGTCTTACTGCTTCCTTACGTGGGCAACAGTAGTCTGGTAAGTGATGATAGTATTCATTCAATCCAACTCTCCTGTGGTATCGCTCTATGCCTCTTTGTGCTCTTCATCGTTATTGGAGGTGTCTTGGATGACTGTAACATGATTGGACTTGATCTCCTTCTTTGAACAATTATTGGACATATGTCCTGCCAGTCTATAGTAGTAACAGGATACTTCTGTCTTGTATCGATCCATTTGCTGCTCGCTTGGCTTCTAATGCTTAGGGGTAGTCGAGTTCCTTGCTATGGCTTTAACCATTCCTGCAGGTTTGTTACTGGTTTGTTGTGAAGGGTTCTTAGCTTTATTTGCCTTATTTCCGTAGGTGCTCTAAGAGCTGACATGTCTCCCATAGGCTCCAATTTTCATCATTATTGCATAATATCTTTCTGCCAATTGGACAACTTGATTACAGGTATCAGTATCTCCTATCTGTAGTTCCATATTTCATCTATGCCTGTGATCTATGGCATTCAAAAAGCTTTGCCTTTGTCTATACTTTGATATAGAGTCTCTAGGCAATGCTCCTCTTAGGTCTTCTAATTGTAACATGTTTACATGTTCCGGTACCTCTATTTCCACTCTCGTTAGCCTTTCCTTTGTCAGATTACCTTCATTTCATTTCATTTCTTTTGTATTTGATTTCCCTACTGGAATCTCCAGATTCTGGCGCCCTAATTACTGTATGCTTTGAAGGATCGCCAGGATTGTGTCCCAGGAGTTCCAATGGAAAGAACAGGTTATGTATACCGGCGGTAGGATAGAGGCAGTATTGTGGGAAAGCCCCAGGCTTTCCAGGACTCCAGCAGGGCTACAGGATTCCGTTGGCTGTACACTCACTGGTTATGATAGTGGCTGCGGGTTTCCAGAGCCTTAGCTCTTGCAGGAATGATTTCATGTATTTAAGAGTGGTCTCCTGGCTAGCAGGAGACATCAGACTTCAGACAGATGCCTAGACAGTAAATATACTTGGTTGAACAGTGATCCTATTATTCCCCTTCACTCTATAAATTATTCTATTGTACTCCACTTGTCTTTGCCCCTCAGCAGGTCTCCCTTAGACACCAAAGCGATTGCATGGTACGGCTTAGGCTCTATTGTATGACCTTTCAAACTGGCAAGTGCCTTTTATATTTTTTTCACCTTAGCAGGTAATATCTGGTTCTCAGGATTGAGAAGAGTGGGTAGGATTGATCACCCTTCCCTTTTCTTGATAACTTGTTAGGAGCAGGAGCAGCAGAGAGAGACTCCCGGCTCAGGTGCTACATTCATCATTTCATAGAGAAGAAGTCAGACCTCACAGCAGCCTTGGGAATAATCCAGATACATATCCAAATGGAGAAAGTGACGATACACCTATACCTAAACAAAGTTTCCTACAACCAGGAGAATTTGATACGGACTCAGAAGTGAACCATACTGTGGAGCAAATCGGCCAAAGAGAAAGTCAGAGAACGGAGACAGCTCAGGAATCGAGACCAAGAACCAGAAGCATCTTGGAAACACTCTTTGGAACCCTACCAGACTCTGCAATACCCTCAAGAAGCGAAACACCACCCAGCGGATTTCTAGACTCCCCAGGACCCTTTAGACCACAACCAGTAGCTCAGGGAAATGGGAAAGAACCAGAAACTCTCAGACACAGGCCAGCACCTCCGCCAGCATCTAGGACGATGGCTGACGCTCCAGACCAAGCCTGAAAATCAAAGGTGAATCTTCCACAACCATCCTAGTTCAGTGGTGAAGGCAAAGATATACAACAACACAAACTCAAACGATGGTTTAGTGAGATTAAGAAGTACTTATCCTAATATGAGTTCCTTAATGACACTAAGTATGTAGTGGACTACGATGGCACCTATACAGATAAGCGAGCACATAGTGCCTACCTCAACCTCCTGGATAAGTTTGAAGACAACCAACCATCCCTCTAAGAATTCAATAATCGATTTAAACAGCTTTTTGAAGCATCAATCAATACAGATAACCTGTACCTCAAATGGCTGAAGATACTACAGTCCTCAGGAGGCAAGCCAGCGATAATTTCGAAGATTGTTGGAGAACTAGAAGACTTAAGAGGCACCCTGCCTATAGACAATATATCAGACTATGCTCAAACACAACACTATTTGCATGCCATGGATCCCAGGCTCAGTTGAAATGTGGAACCACAAATAAGAGATACCGATACCAGGAATCAAGTAGTCCAATTGGCAATGAGATATGATGCAAGAATGTTCAAGACAGGACCCTATGGGAGTAGCGGCAGCTCCGAAAGCACCTCAGGAAATTAACTAAACAATGCTAAGAACTCTCCATAACAAACCTGTAATAAGCCAGTAGGAAAGGGCAAAGCTTCTGCAATAAAATTGACCTCCCCCAAGCATAAGAAGCAAGCAAGCAGGAAATACATCGACGCAAGTGAGAAGGAGCCTGTTACCACTGTGGAGAAACAGGACATATGGCAAATGATTGTCCAAAGAAGGAAATCAAGTCCAATCATGTTACTGCAACCCAGGACACGCCCGATAGAGATGAAGAGCACTATGAGGCAGAGAGCGATGACACAGAAGAGTTTGATGGAAGGAATACCATTATTACTTACAAGACTACTGCTGGCGCCCACAAGGAAGCGGCCAGGCTATTCCAAGCATTTGAATTCACAATGCTAGTCAACAAGAAACCCGTCAGGGTCTTAGCTGACACTGGAACCATTGGTGGTACCCTAATTAGCAATTGCTTTGTTACAACAAACAATATCCCTTATACCAATAAGAAGATGCCTATAATGCTTAAAATGGCTGTCAAGGGATTCAGATCAAGCAGCAATCACACCTGAATCGCAGATATCGATATTGGAAGCATGAATGTACCCAAAGTACACATGAGAGTCACTCCAGTATCAGATTATGATATCCTACTCAGTATGGATGACCTCATTCGCTTTGGAGTAGTCATAAACCCCCGGAAAATTGCCCTCTACTTCCATGACCATAAAGTCAGAGTAAACTGCAATGGGAACAGCAACCAGCCTTGCTCAGCTATGGCTAAACAGGAAGACATGCCAGATTTCCTCAAGATATTCCCTCAGGTTTTTGTCACTGAAATACCTGTAACCCTATAACCTTTGCGGAGCTTTAACCACCAGATCTTGATCAAGGACCCAGACCATTATGTCAAGATGTCAACTTTCAACACCCCTGAAAAATTGATACTTAATTTCATGGCATGGATAGAGAAGCAAACCAGGGTTAGGATACTCTACAAATCATAAACTCAAAGAGGCTCCAGTATGTTCATTTTAGGGAAACCTGATGGCAGGATAAGACCATTAGTGGACATTCGTTACAGGAATCTGAATACTAAGAAGGACGAATCCACAATCCCTAATCAGCAGGTCATACTCAACACTGTGGGCAGAGTGAAATTTCAAAGCAAGATAGACCTCCGGGATGCCTACTTTCAGACCATGGTTGAGCCTGAGGATGAGAAGTATAACACTATCAAGACACCCTTTAGAATCTTCACCTGTAAAGTAAAGTAATGCTGTAAGGAGACATAAATACGCTAGGAACCTGCATGAGAGTCATGGCGCTTGGATAGGACATGGACCAACCAGAGATACAGCCATACTGGCAGCATTCCATTCCAGCAAACTGTCAGCCTTTCAGAGTAATTCCCACACCCACCAACACGAAGCGCTTGCAATAGTTTAGCCTGTACAAGCCTTTACCCACCTGTTGTCCCAGACAAAGTTCACCATAGTCACTGACTATGAGAGTCTTACCAAGCTCATGACACAGAAGAATCTCAGTCACTGGCAGCAAAGATGGATAACGCATCTTAGCCACTTTGATTTCAAAATAGAATACATGCCTGGAGTTTCCAATTTTCTGGCAGACTATTTATCCTGAGTTCATGAAACCAATCCAGGGCCTGAAGATATATTACTACAGGACCCCACCTTCGAAAATTCAGAGCTCCATAACCACATCTCCAATCATAATTCAAACAACTACCATTCTTCCTCATACCATAGCCTAGATTCCGACAGCTAAATGGAAACTATTGAAGAAACACAGCACTCTCCATCCCTCACTCCTTGCGAGTCTATCTATCTCACCTCCCCAGACTACCTAGGTAGCAAAGAGATAGTAGCCAATGCAGTCACTCAGTCCCAAAAGCTCCAGAATAGCCCTAGCAGCAACGATAACAGCATCCTGGTAGGGAACCCTTGAGGAGACAAAGCTACCTTGAACCTTCACCAGACAAGAGAGGAACAAAGCCATTTAGCGCTCTTTTGGACTGCCTACTATGATGACCAGTGCCTTACACACAGAGACAGCAAGCAAGCCAATAGATATTTCCCTAAGGACCCTAAAAAGTGAAAGCAAGAAAATAAAGTGAAAGCTACATCAGATACCTCGATGAACAGTAGCCTACCTCCATCAAATGATAGCCCTATATCCCCACCCTCACCAGGAAACAAATACCTCCGACTTGCAGATATGATAAGTCTAGCCTCCCAACCTCTGGCTTTACCAGCTTCGTCAGCTTCTAGACCCCTATATAGGGATCCTGAAGCATTCTGGAACTCAGCACAAACTCATAAGGCCTAAAGCTTCCATGGTACCCTCTACTCATCCCGCATGGGAAACTTCCGTCCAGCTGTCATTGAAGCCCTCCAGAATGACCCTCGTTTCCGGTGAGTCCTGGAGACCACTGACAAACTACACTATCCGAAACAGGATTGCTGCCTCATAGCTGACAATACAACGGCTATTCAAACATCAATATCCATATGTGACCCTTAGAAAGGGTAGTATCCCTTTGGGATTTCATCCTTAAAACAGTTCATGAAGGCCTAGGACACTTCCCAGCTCTCAGGTCCTACAAGTACGCCGTTTGTTTCTTCTGGTGGCCTCTGATACGCCAGGACATTATATCATACTGCCGCTCTGGTGATCAATTTCAGATCAACAAAGAACACACCACACTTCCAGTACGTAGATCTCTAGCCCCGCCTGCACCTGACGAAGCCTACCAATCCAGAGCTATTGATTTTGTTGGCCCCTTCAATAAATCAAATAATCATACAACTATCATAGTTATTAGGGATCACTTTACCTCCTACACTCATCTGATGCAACTTCACGACTCTGCCACTCCGAAAACGTATTCAGCTAGCTCCAGAGGACGATATTTGATGTTGATGGATATTCCCTAAGCATAGTACTGGACCAGGACTCCCGGTTTACCTCTAAGTTCTGGTCTCACATCATGATGTCAATGGGAATCCAGGTCTGGATGGCAACTCAACACCACCACCAAACCAATAGCTAGGTAGAGCGCCGGATTCGCACCCTTAAATAGATGATGAGGAACTTCATCAACAAAACACAGAATAACTGGTCCTTAGCCCTCCTAGCGATTGCACCAGGCATGAATCGCGCCCCCCATGAATCCTTAGGAATATCTACATACCAAGCACTCTAAGGACGCCCTTGGAAGCTCTTCAATCCTGTCCTCAAATCCGCCAGCAAAGTACCAGTAGTGGAGGAGATCTTGAATGCCCATGAAGCCACCAGGATAGAAGTTGATATAGCCAGACCGCATGCCACATTCCGGCAGACTGTGCAAGAAGACAAAAAGAGGAAGCCCTATTGAAGACCTTTCAACATTGGTACCAAAGTTCTTGTTAAAGGACACACTTACACCTCCACTCCAAGACGATCCAAGTAGCTAGAACCTCGCTGGTGGGACCCTTTAAGGTCCTAGAGTGTGACTCTAGTAGTGATAACTATAAGCTTGAATTACCTAAGAGAATAGAGCGCCAGAAGCTATACCTTCACATCTCATGCCTCAAGGTATACCATGAGAACGATCTCAATCGATTTGCATTCTAGAGGATGGATAGGCCGGCCCCTATAGTCATCAACAAAGCAGAGGAAGGGGAAGCAGAGGAGACCCTGGATTATTGCCTACACAACAACAGAGTCGAGTTCTTGGCAGACTGGAAAGGGTTTGAAAGGATAGATGACTCTTGAGAACCTATCGAGAACCTGGATAACTCAATAGAAATCATAGCAGGATATTGGAAAGAAAACCACAGCACAGAACCGATGCCTAAAATCACCTCCCACTATGTCAGGACCGCTTCGGTGCCTATGGAAGTCTATACAATCTCTTGCCCTAAAACTATAGTACCCAACGATTTCTGGCAGCCATAAAACGATAAGGAATATGATTCTGCAGGCCTAGATGATAGCTACTTCAACACTGATCATGATTCTATCCTGTGGCCATGGGAGAGCGGCGATGAGGCCTATGGCCTTAACAGAAGAAAGGTTTTATTCAGATTTGGGGAATGAAACATATGTACATATTCTGGTACCTGTATTACCACTCTCATTAGCCTTTCCTTTTTCAGATTACCTTGATTTGATTTGGTTTCTTTTGTATTTGATTTTCCTACCGGAATCTCTAGATTCCGGAGCCCTGATTACTGTATCCTTTGAAGGATCGGCAGGATTGTGCCCCAGGAGTTCTAAGGGAAGGAACAGGTCATGTATACTAGCGGTAGGATAGAAGCAGTGTTGTGGGAAAGCCTTAGGCTTTCCAGGACTCCGGCAGGTCCACAGGATTCCACTAGCTGTACAGTCACCAGTAATGATAGTGGCTGCTGGTTTCCTGAGCCTCACCTCTTGCAGGAAAGATTTCATGTATTTAAGAGCGGTCTCCTGGCTAGCAGGTGACATCAGACTTCAGACAGATGCCTTGTCAGTAAATACACCTGGTTGAATGGCGATTCTATAGTTTCTCTTTGCGCTATAAACCATTCTGTTGTACTCCCCTTGTCTTCGCCTCTCAGCAGGTCTCCCTTAGACACTAAAGCGATAGCCGATTACCGCTTAGGCTCTATTGTATAACCGTTTCCACAGGCTAGCACCTGTTACATTAATTCTGCTGCAGTTTTAGAAATCCTCCATGGCTTGCTTCCTGAGGAGTGTTGTATCTTCTGCCAGTTGAGGAACAGGTTTTCTGTATTGGTGGATGCTTCATAAAGGTGCTTAAATCCATTCTTGAATTCTGGGAGGGAGAGTTGGTTGTCTTCAAACTTATCCATTAGGTTGAGGTACGCACTATGTGCTCGCATAACTATCTAGGTGCCATAGTAGTCTACTACATCCTCTGTATCATCAAGGACATCATACTTGGACAAGTACTGCTTAACCTCCCTAAACCACTGCGTTAGTTTATCTGGTTGTAGATCTTCACCTTCACGATAAAGTTGGAGGGTAGTGGAAGTTTGATCCGCAGTTTGATTGATTGTTCAGTGGTGTCAGCCATCGTCCTAGATGCTAGTAGAGGTGTTGGCAGGTATCTGGGAGTCTCTAGGTCTTTGCCTTTTCCCTCAGGTAGTGGTTGTGGTGGTTTAGAGGGTCCTGGGGAGTCAGGAAATCTGCCAAGTAGTGTGTTGCTTTTTGAGGGAACTGCAAAGTGTGGTAGGGTTCAAAAGACTGTGTCCAAGATGCTTCTTGTTCATGGTCTCGATTCCAGAGCTGTTTTATTTTCCTGGCTTTCTCTTAGGCGATTTGTTCTGTAGTAATGTCCTCGTCTGAGTTTGTATTAAGGTCTCCTAGTTGTAGTAAACAAAATATAGGTATGGGTGTATCGTCACCTTCTCCTTTTGGTTGTATATCTGGGTTATTCACAAGTCTGCTGTAAGGTCTGGATATCTATCCAGACCTAGTAGTCAGACTTCTTCAGTCTGTAATAATGAACATAGCACCTGAGCCTGCAGGCCCCCCCTGCTGCTCTAGCTTCTAACTAGTTATAAAGAACAGGGAAGTGTAGTCAATCCTACATAGTGTTCTCATTCCTGAGAACCTGACATAACCTGCTAAGGAGAAAACGAGGTAACAGGTACTTGTCTGTGTGATCAGTTGTTCCATAGAGTATAAGCAGTAGCATGTTATCGCTTTGGAGTCTAAGGAATACCTACTGACACATGCTGACAACGAGAGTACGATAGAGTAGTTTATATAGTGGAGGAGAACAATAGAATCACTGTTCATCCAAGTTTATTCACTGTCTAGGTATCTACTGGATGTTTGATATCTCCTACTTTCCCGGAGACAACTCTCAAATATATGAAATCTTCGCTGCCAGAGATCAGGCTCTGAAATCCCGCAACCACTATTATTACCAGTGCGTGAACAGCTACCGGAATCCTGTGTCCCTACTGGAGTCCTGGAAAGACTGGTTCTTTCCTACAACACTGGCTCTATCCTACCGCTGGTGTACATGACCTGCCCCTTCCCTTTGAAATTGCTACAGGACAATCCTGCCGGTCCTCCAAAGCCTACCGTAAGCTGAGTGCCGGAATCTAGAGACCCTGATAGGGAAATCAAATACAAAAGAAAGCAAATCAGATGAATATAATTTGACAAAGGAACAGCTTACGAAAGTGGGAAGAGAGGTACAGGAACCTGTATACATGTTACAACCTAGTTGATAAATCGGTAATAGATTCCTATGGCTATAGAACATGTTAAGATTCTTGCCAAAACCTTGACATGTCTGATATCTATGGTGTACCTAGAGAGAATCTATTGGGTTCCTAATTTAGGTCTTTGTAATTTGTTTTCATGAGGCGCTATTGTTTCATTGTCAAAGGGTTTCTCTTTAGCTAGCTAGGAAAGGATATGTACATTTTGGAAGAAAACAAAAACAAGTTTAGATAGGGCAAGCTCGATAGACAGGACAATGTTGTACAAGACAAAGAAGAATCGCCATACCGGATGACATACCAAGACTGACATTAAGCTATTAGTTACCCCTCCACTAAGTACATTCAAAGCAACAACTTCGTGAATGAGCCATATTTACTCCCTGTTCCCAAAGACTCGCAATATGAAATATGCATTACCTCCCAGGCTACAAAGTGACAGCCTGTATCCATACCTATTGAAGAACAATGCAACAAACGTTTTGAACTGATCCACTCTGACCTTAGTGAAAAGTTCTCTAACCAATTCTTCACTAAATCCAATTACTAGGATACATTCATTGATGACTACACTAGATACACTTGGGTGTATGCTTTCCATGTTAAATCTGATACTATCAAAGTATTCATCAACTTAATCGAAGAAAGTCATATCCATGAAAATGTTATAATTAAGCGGTTCTGGACCCATAAAGAAGGTGAATATTTTAACACTGCTATGCTAGAAGAATTAGAAAATCATAGTTCTAAATATAACGTCATGCCTCCCTATTCCTACAAGTTAAATAGCATTGCTGAATGATATAACCGAATGATAATCACCATGATTCAACAGGCCTACCACTCGCCCTATGCGTGAGGGAATAGCCACTGCAGTCTACATTCAGAACAGACTCCCAAACTCATCCATAGGAAAATTGACACCTTATGGATCTCTTGATAATCATAATCCATCAATCAACTACTTGCCCCCATAGGGGAGTAGATGACTTGCCGACATACTAGAGTAGAATGGACCAGCTGGAACAAAACTCTCACCTAGGACAATTGAAGGCTATCTGATTGGATACACTTTATCCAACAAGATGAACTGGATATATCTACCCTAGCAGCAAAAAGTGACAGAAGCGCAATGGATTCATGTAACATGAGTACATGTTCCGGTACCTCTATTACCACTCTCGTTAGCCTTTCCTTTG
>QFET01004993.1:0-131956 GCA_003316355.1 Tuber calosporum | reverse complement strand
TCAATTCATAATTAAACCACTACTTAGAGCATAACATTCATTTTGATTACATTTTATCAGAATCTCACTTGTACATTATACATCATCATCAATCACGTGTATTCAATATGGATAGTATATTGCTAGCAGGTAGCAGGTGCTTTATAAATAGGAATTTCATAAATAAATGCAACCAACTTAAAACTGAAATAGTGCAACAAGCAATAAACTTTCAACAATGATTTTCCCTGCAATAAATACCTAGAAAGCTAATCTTATTTTACATGATAAAAAGTGTATTTCTCAAATTTTCAGTTTTTCTCACATAAAATGTTCTACAGAGGTCGTTAGTGGACAAATAATATTTTCTGAACTACTGTATATATACTTTAGATGATCGGCTATCTGGCTAAGCTTAAATAAATTATTTGTGGTTGTGGTCCGAGAGTGGGTTTTCATTTGGCACAGGCTCATTTGATGTAATTATAGACCTACCACCACCGACTATTGTATAGTTCCTTACTAATATTAACTTTCCTTTAATACTTCCCTTCACTTTATTTATGCTAGTTTTAGATATTCATTCATATCTCCAGACTTATCTTATCCATCAAAATCTGCCAATTTGTCATACTAATCTAATCTATTTGAACTGTTTTATCACTTAATTTAATTAAGTTTATGTGTCTATGTCTATCTATTTTCTGGATATATATCTATCGACATCCTTGATGATTTTTATGTCTATTGATCTTATCTATAGATTCATATATATCTTTCACAGTCTATTGTTTCCTCCATCTATTTGTTTGTCCCTCATTCAATATATCTCTCTATCTATCCATTAATCCATCGCACACTTAATTTAGCCATATATTAATTCCTCTATGTATTCCTTAATCTATCCCTTAACATATTTATATATACTCCATATATATCTATCTCTCAGTTAACTATTTCTTTCAATCCACATGCATCTTGATACCTCAGCAAAAAAATACACTGCGTCCAAGGGGTCGTATTCGGGTGCTTAAGCAATTCAGATAGCTTTTGCGTTGATTGCCTCCAGGGCACCAGCCGGTTCACCTTGAATCTACCTTGGGTCCCAACTCTGGTAATAGTCCCTTCCACTCTCTAGTGTGCATCCAGAATTGCCTACTACACTCTGTCGTATCCTAAGATAATCTTGCATCTTCTCTATAACATCCTTCTCCAGGTTCAGTATTTATCACTAGTTGGTTTTATTAAATTTACACTTGTATTTCCAGTTTCAGATTACCTCCAGTGGTGCACTGGATTCCTTGGTTCCCAAACCTCCAATATTCCTGGTGACAATTTCTCCGTGATAATTTTGTTTCCTTACCTATCATACCTGTACACGCACCCTGAGTGAAATTAGATGACCAACACCAGAAATCATGTAGTTGTGTACTGGTTTACATAGGCAGGTTGGGTAATTAATGATTTGTAGGTTCAATATTGACACCATCACATGCATGCATAACCAAGTCCTGATCCTAAAACCTTCAGAGCCATTAATCAATCTCCGTTAAACGTACTTATATCAATCCGATTGTTGACAAGTGATGGCTGGTCTGTCTGCAGGATCAGGGACGCCAGCCCAAGTATCGCTTGAATATCAATTACAAGTAACTGTTGTTTGTCTTCCCTGGTCTGTACTGAAACAAGGTCATGGACTTCTGATCAGTATCCTGAGTAAACTATTGTTAACATCAGATCATATGCTAGACGCTTTAAGATGCTCACGTATGTCTAATACACGATTTTGAGCAGGGCAACCAGCTTTGCCTGGAGCAAAAAATTCAGCGCACCATATTGCTATTCCGTACCTCCTTCTACCCAAACCCAAAGCTTTTGACTTGCCTGCTCATAGATGTGCAAAGTGGCAGTTCATCATGCGAGGTTTATAGCATAATGCGGAGGATATTGGAACGCCAGAACTGGGCTCTCAAGTTACCTATGAAGTCCCTGCATGAGTTCTCCAAATCCTACTTGGTCCTTCAAGCTGGAGGTCCGCTCTCAGCTGGTTATACCACCTTTATCAACTCAATTCACAATAGATGGAGTTTGGGGAGCCACCTTATAGTTTGCTAACTTGTATAACCAATGAGTTGTTGTCTCTACAGTCCACTGAGGTTCCTGTAATAGGGGCCCTCAGGGGATGGACAACAAGGTTTATTTAAATCTTAGTAGATGTTGGCGGGAAGGACAACTCCACCGCATTTTGATAATCCAAGTTTACCAGTCTCAACCGAATGGTTTACTGACGAGTATAGCATTAAAGAATATATCACACGCTATTATGTCTATTTGCACATGCGCATCCATGCTTAATTACCTACTGCAACACCAGCAAACTAAAACCAGTTAAATTCATCATAATATTGTTTAATCGTTGTACATGATCACCAAAGTGGCACACAATATGTATCTTTATGAATTTGAAATGGGGTTTGATATTGAACAAGTTTATATGTTGGTTGTTTTCTTCTGTGTAAGGTCATCATGGTCCTTGTGTTATTTGCATGTGCCAACTGGATGCTTTTGGTAAGCTCTCTTGTATTGCAACTTGCCTTTGTAGGTCATCAAACCTATCCCTTTTGCATTCTAATACCATGAACCTCATGATAATTTCTATCATCCTATGGAACTAGTTTAGATATAGTTCTATATCTGTTAGTGTCTCAGTTATATCGCACATGTATAGAGCCATCATAGAATTGTCGACAAGGGTCATGACCTAGCTAAGACCATGTTTTAAAGGTAATATATGTGTACCCTCTCCAGGAGGCACTTGCATAGTAAGAACTCCCAATATACAGCACTCTAGATTCCTGATTTCCGGTCCTTCCCACTACTAAAGTTTACACTAAGCTCCATTATGGAAAGAAATCCTGGGTAGTGCAGTAAAGCATTTCAACTGTAGTCCAAGGTCTGAAATACTACATCTGAGTTGTGAAATCTGTCAATGCAGTTCATAATATCCGCAAATAATGTTTGATAGACAGTGTGTAGCATATCCTTTATATGTAGATCAGGTCCCCTACCGGGATAATGTACATGACAAACTTTCCTTCTAACTCAACAGATGCACAAGCTGATCTTACTGAGTATGACCAAGGTGTATTTCCTTTTTAGCAAAACCTGGGGAGGTTCTATGGCTTATAGCTGGTGCTGGTGTCTATAGCTAACTCCCTTGGTGGCAGGTAACATTGGCGAAAGGGGTTTGATTTTATTCCATGCTTGGACATATTTTCTTTAGGGTTAGCAATTGAGGCGTAAGATTGGTTAGCACCCTGGTACATTCCCCATAGTACAGTCAATTGCTATACACTCAATAGCAATCCCTTGTATGGGCTAAAATATGAGTTATGATTTAACGGTGTAATATGTTAGGATTGAAAGCCCTCTGAAGTTGGTCTTCCGCGAATGACTTTAAAAACTTGGGCATTACTGCCAATAATACAAGCAGAATGGCATTCATTGTTCAAAGTTTATTACCTTTGGTTGCCAGAACATTTTTGATGTTGATATATATAGGGAATGGTTTCTTGTCTCAAGTGAAATTGCAGGGTTATGTCTCATCAGCCATCCAGATTATGGGATAATTGTGAAACATGTTGGAGTGTCTACTATTAATGGTGAGCATGTAGTTTTTCTAAAAGGTTAGGACTTAGGACGTATATATCCTTCAAGTACTGCCCTGTATGCTTTTCTAAAAATACCTCTTGTTCCTCAATCTCATATTCGCACGTCGGTGCTTTACCCTATTTTATCTCAATAGGTGAAGAGGGGAAGGCGATTTCAGAAACTATTCTATATGCCAGATTACAGGAAGAGTTGTGATATGCTACAGTTGTTAACCAGAGCTTTGTACCATTGTAGATATGAACTCTGTAGATCCAATGACCCGCGGTGGTTCTCTAGTGTATGGTGGGGAATCTAGCTGAGTGATACAGAATTTCTGTAGATAATGGAGAAGCATCTATCAATGAATTTGTAACTGGTATTGGTTACTATTATTGTGGCTGACAAGGCCAACATAAACTAGCAGGGTTAGTAAGGAGTTAGATTGCTTCAGGATTGGTTTTAACTATCATTTGATACTTAGTTTGTTTTATGTCGGGTTTGATCTATCAGGCTGATCAAAAAATGTTTTATATTTGGTTTTATGTATCGTAATGATACATATTTTGTTTACTGTACAATTTGGTGCATGAGGCTTTTGTTTTATAAAAGGACTTTCCAAGCGGAGCTTGGTTTTATCCATTGATTGGAAATCAAATAGAGGGATATGTAAAGCATTGAAAACTAAGATCATGTATTTAAGACTGACCCTCTGGAGCTTATACAGGGCAGACTTGGATAGACAGAGTTTTTTATATACTTGATTGAGCAAATACTTCTTTTCAGTTCACATGAAACTACTGCAAGTAAGTCTAGGATTAGGGAGGCTGGTGATATAGTAATCGACAGCTGTTAAACTACTTGTAGAGATCTCTAGTAGCAATACTCACTTGATATCTCAACTGTTGGGGATCTGAGTTACTATAGTTATACCTTACCGCGGGTTACACATATGGGAAAAGGTACAACTTTTTTGATATGATAGTATATAGAAGCAGGATGTTACGATATGACCACAACCCTTGCTGGTAAGAAGTAGTGTCCATAGAAGAACTGTTCAGCCTTAGTCAAGGGTCTAGACTGTAAAGGTAGGGAGTACTCAGACTCTTGATAAGAAGAATGCTTATGGACCTCAGTGCATATAAGAAAGAAAGACGGCCATCAAGACTGATCATCTGATATTCCGTAAGATGTTGACAACAGGGCCACATCAACTTGAACTTAATTCATTGGGCAAATAGATCGAAGGTTATCTACTGTTGGAGTGCTTGACACCTGAACAGTTCTAGATAGTTCCAGGGATTATTTGACTGAGTTGGGCATTCATTTTGTGAGTCAAAAGAGGTTTCTACTTTCTATGACCATGGACAAGGTATCTAAAGATACTTCATATATATGGCTAACCTAAGTACTAGGAGAATTGTATGAATAGGTAGTTAGTCCCCATAGTTAAGGGATCATCAAGCTACAAAGAAAAGACCCTAACAATATATTCAGTTATTAGTTAAAAAACTTGAAAGCTTTTTTGAGAAAATCCTTTACCTTTATCTTTATTCTTACTGAAACTTTCCTGACAGTTCTGATACCCTCATGATAGTAGAATGGCATTGATAATGAAACAGCACAGAATTCGCTATCCCATAACATTTATTGTTCTTCTGTTGTTACCAAAGCTCGTTTGTATGCTCACTCCTATTTCATAATATGACTGAAGAATTCCACGAAGCTAAAAGTTTTCATCAGTGCAAACATTGCAGGCACTGTTGACCTCACAGTTTTGACAACGTATTTCAAGCCTGTTGTGAAGGATTTACCATTGACTGATACCCAGTAGTTCTCAAACACTTACGAGCTATACACAATAAAATTATAGAAAGACTATATCAGCAAGACGGACAATGGATAATAGCCTTCACCAACCGCAATAAAGGATCTATCGAAGATTATATAGAAAATCCTCGACTCAACCCTCAATATCTGGTTAAATTTTTCAATCCTTGCCGAACCAACAACTGAGAAGTATCTAAAATACTTTGATATCAGGACAAGCTAGCAGAAAATTTGATTCTTTATCTTCTTTCTCCTCAAGTGTATAAATAGTTGGTACAGAGAATCCGGATATACCAGTATTTGAAATAGTAGAACCATCCTGGTTCACTAACCCATCTTTAGTCCCAACATCCAAGGACTTTACACAAATTTATGCCTACTTGCTTGGGCAAGACCTTATCTGGCACGAACTTTGGAATGAGATTCTGAGTAGTCAAATTTTCTTTTCATTTACAAGTTTTGTACCAGGAGGCCAGTTGTCTGGCCATTTTAAATTTTCCTACACCAAAACTAGCAGAGTTTCTAGGCAAGCTGCCATGACTATTGCATAAGATGATACCCCTATACCTAGTCCTTTGGGATCAGACCGGATGCTTGAAGACGCTGCTACAGAATCTACTGCTTCGGCATCTTTAAATCCCTCCCGGAGCTGGACCAGCTCTCTCATTAGACATTTGGTTCATCTACTATCCTGATTTGAAAAATGTGCCAAGCGAGCAAAGAAGCCTGTCAGTACCCAAGGTAACTTCCAGCAAAATGTTGTCAATGCTTTGCGCTACCTGGACCTATCCCTGAAAGACAGTCCAGATGAGAATCATATAGCGATCTCAGCATTATTACAGGAGGCCAGGCAAGGGTTTACAATGCTAGAATTATTGTAAAGCCATATAGCTAGAGGTGACGTTATCATAAAAGCTGAAATACAGGAAGGCCGGCGAGCACTTGAACAGCTGAGTGGCGATACTGAAAGGGCACAGTAAAGGTTATGTGCCCATGTTCATGAAGAATTCCATCGCCAATAGGCTCTTCACTAACAACAGGTCCATGTCTCAGAAACAACTGATCGGATTCCGGAAAAGGCCCTAATGGACCTAAAAGCTATATTACATCAGCACTAATAGCAAAGGAAATGGAGGATGAAAGAGAAAAAGAAATTACAGCTATACAACTAAGGCAACAAGGCGAAGGCAGGTCAGTATGTCTTGATGCATTGGTATGTCAACTGGCCTATTAACCAATTCCAGTACTAACTCATCATAGGTCCAGAAATGGGAATCCAGGACCAACAAACTGAGTCCAACTATCGATCATACTGTTACAGGACACAATTCTAACAAAGGAACTGGGCTTAACACCTAAGTAGGATCAGGGAAAAGGAGTTGACCGTGGTAAATATAACCTACCACCGCCACCACCACCAGGTAACTTGGGAGATACCAATGACACAGATGATGATGGATGCGATAGTGACGCAGAGGATGGACAGCGAAGAAAGGCCTGCAGACTGGAACGCACTGCTCATTTACTATCTATTCTGAGAAACTATATTCCGTAGGATATTTTAACATCAGATTTCTTAGAACATATCAGTAGACATTCCCGACCAGCTAACCTAATATCTGAACTATCCAAGTCTTTGAATGACATACCAACCAAGATGTTCAAAGTTGGTTCACAGCCTGTGAAGACTATTTTGATCACAACCCTACACAGACGGAAAATCATGCAAACCGAACAGTGTTTACCTATGGGAAAATAAAGGGGAACAAAATGGCACTATACTCAGAAACATACCAGAGGGTGATGGGTGGATTAGGTGAATACACTCAACACCCAGGCTATTCCACATGGGATCGAGTTCAGTAAGAAATCACTAAGTGAAACAACGGCTTTGAGGAGGAAAGAAAAGCCATAAAAGAATTGAATAAGTTAGTTTATAAGGGAAAGATAGACACTTATCTTCTGCTCCTCGAGAACCTGGACATCAAAGCCGGACTTAATGGAATCAGTTGGAGTGTGCGAGTGGAAAGGAAACTTCATGAACAAATTTTCCAATGGTTATACTATCTAAAATTCACCTCTGATTAATAATAGATGGAAACCATAGTGGAAGTTGGCTGACTGGAAGTGGAATTTCTGGAACAGCAAAAACTATACAAAGGAGAAAACTCATTCTGTGGATCTTCCAAGCGAAAGCGTGATGACACCAATGAGGAGGTCAATAGAAAACAAGGATTCACCAACCAGAAACAAAACAACAACCCCTAACGATGGCAGACTGCGAAGGCTAACCCATCAATAAAGAAAGCGAGAACGCAAAGCAGAGATGAGCATACTGACTGGAAGAAGGATCATGATGGAATGTCACAAGAGGTGGTTGACAAGCGAAAAGCCGGAGAGGAATGTACTTGCTGTAGTCTCAACAACCACACTTAGCGTAAATGTCAGAAAGAAATAGTTGTTGCTAGGGCTTTGCTAAATAGACAAAACAGGACTGACAGAAATTCAGAAACAAACCGCAGACTGTAATGCTCTTAGGAAGACCTAATCAACCAAAGGTCAACAACTTACAAAGCAGAGCACACCTCAGTTAATGGAATTAATGGACCCTGAAATGTCCTAAATGGTACCAATGGCGACGGCGAATGAGTATTCAGTGTACCACGAAACTAGTTACCGGAATGAAATCAGTGATCCGTCTAGTCTAGGGAGTGTGGAATATAGGCTTATGCAAGTATTACCAGAATAGCAGCATAAGAGAAGCTGTCCAATAGTCCGTGAGTCCTCAAGAGAACACGGTTAGTAGGAAGACAATGGTGTATTAAAGCTTTTTGAAATTGACTAATGAGGCAGTCGCATCTTTAATCCTGAGATATAACCAAGTCTCAAACATTTTTCTAAGGCCGGCAGGAAAACAACAAGGCATGCTACAGAAATGAAAAGTTAAGCCAATTAAAGCTGGCAAGATTCTCTTCAATAAGAATAACAGAAACAAGATCCTTTTTTTTAGTGGACCAGGCTTGGGGGCCCAACTAGATTCATGTCCCAAAGAACCGTGATGACTTTTTAATGAGACTGTATAAGTTAAATCCTGACTTTAAGGCTTTTTTGAAAATTGCGGGAAAATGCATTACAACAATGGTTACCAAAACAAAAAGTTTTGTGATACAAACAGTTTTAGTTTACCTATATCTTTACAGAAATACTACACCCTTAAAAAAAACTTTAAAATATTTCTATAATTATTAAAATTCTATTTTGCCAATCTGCTTTACAGCTATAATTTCAAATTTACCAATAACTTTAAAGTACATAGTTTTGCATAATTATTTTTTCTTATACCCTAGTGGAAAACTATTTCTTTTTGGCAAATTACCTATCTCTACTCCTTCCAATGTAGAAACCTGCATTCTAACACATTCATCCTATTCCTGCACTCTATGTTCCAACTCGCACTGCTCTTCCTTATACTCTCATGGTAGTTATAGTTTGCATGATATTGTTTGAAATAGTGATAGATATGAGGAAATCTGTCATACTAGTATGTTTAGTTCTTGGCGGCTTTATAGATTGAACTTGCTCAACCACGGTAGATGATAGGATTGTATAAAGCCAGGTAGATTGAATATGTTCTGAGGTCTAAGGACTATACTTGCTCCATATATCAAATACTCTTTTCTGATTTTAGCTATAATCGTAAAATTGGCTCCAGAAATACTTTGCTGATTTCTTCTACAGGTACATCTAACTAATATGGTCGAAGGGATCATACAGTTTGAAAAGTGGAAATAATTTAGAGAGAGGTTTCAGAGAAGATAAAGATAATTATTATTAAATATGTGCAAGATAAATAAACACTTATGTACTATCAATATTACTAATCTATAGAAAGACAATTTTCCAAATTTACATCTTGGGGTATACCAATGATATTACATTAGCAAGACATTATGGTTGCACAAGCTACATCCAACTTCAATGAATTATAACATAACAACCAGTAATATATTACTAATGATTTCTCATTCTATAGATGTACAAGCACCTAAAGTTATTTTACATGTTGAAAAGTTTATTTGGAATTTTTTAGTTTTTGGGACATAAAACATGCTACTGATGTCATATTGAGTTCTAAATTATTTTCAGAGCTACTGTACATATACTTTGAAAGTCGAGCTAGGTGGTTAAGCAAAAATAAACGTTTTGTGGTTGGGGCCCAATAGGCAGGTTTTAACTTATGCAGACAAAAATAATTTTTGCTTTTTTGGGTTGTTTTAACATCAGACCCAAGAAGGACCTCTGGTTTTAGCTCCTCATTGAGCCCCCTGTCCTTGAAACCATGCGGGGAAATGACAACCAGTTAGATTGCTTAAAGCACCAGGGTACCTTCAGTTCCGGAATGGCAAAATCTCAATAAAGCGTTACAAAACAGCTATTCTAGTCACCAGAAAGGTTGATGGGTTATGCTTGTCCTAACGGTATAATTATCCAAGTGGTTGCAAGGGTGTGGTTTGAACATGTGACCTCTTCCTAGATGCTTTTGGCATGCCAATACCAAATGCAACCAACTTGATCATAACCACAGGAGGTACCATCAGTATAAATAACATCCTTACCATATACTGAAATTTTTAGGGTTTTATGCTACAATGGAAAAGTTTCAAAAACTATTATTTCCATGATAGGATGAGCTAATCCAAATTTCCAAAGTGTTAAACCTCTTCAAAATGTCATATATTTTTCGGCAAATAATTTCATTTTCAAAAATAAAATACCTGTTTAGGAAATTAACCTAAAATATAATAATGTATATCTGAAAAACTGCAGTGCATATCACTGATAGCTATGCATATTAAGTGATGCACAAATAACCATACATCAATAGGCACACATGTTTCCTATAAGAATAGCATTATTTTATCTTACCGAAGGCAATCGGCAGGGGGAAAAGATCGCTTATATTAGGCAACCCAGAATCTTGATAAATTGAATATAGTATTCTAGAGCGTCTGTGGAGACCTCTCTGGTTGAAAAGACGCTGGCGGTGCATAGAATACCCCAAAGATATAACTATAATGTTTTAAATGCGAAGGCGAACAGATACACAATATTCGCATATGCGACAAAAGCTGGATAATAATGAACCAAAATGCTACCAATGCCCTGAAGGCGAAGAGCATATCTAGGTTTATAGAAAACATTCACAGAAAAAAGTACTACTGGACTCTGAGTAACATATTTTTGTTATTCACGAAAAATTGGAGCAGGAATTGAATATTCCCTGTAAATCTCGTCTGGATCCTATCCCTGAACTAGGATTGACAGGAGACTAATTTTCAACTGAAAAGGATCATACCTGTCCCCTCTATATGGAGATAGGAAAAAATAATCATTTGTCAAAAATTGTGTTGGAATTTGCACCAATTGGAAATAAAGGAATAATAATTGCATTTAGTGTGGGGAAATAAGGAACATCCAACAGAAGAAATACATGACTCAGGAACTGGAGTTTTGAGGTACCGAGATGTCAGCTCCATCTCATACTGGAACAGGAAGGGATATTTATCAAATGGGATGAGGAGGTATTGGAAGACCCAGAGGCAGTGGTGATTGAAAGAATTGCAAGAGAAGAGGATGAGTAAGAAATAGTTGTTAATTGACTTCCCGTACAATACAACAACTACAGGGATCTTTTTCATCCGTCCACTGCAGTGAAACTACCTTTTTATCAATCCTTTGATCACACTATTGACCTCAACCCAGATTCTCAACCACCCTTTTGGATCAAGCTATCCGCTGTCAGAGAAACAGCTAAAAGCACTAAAAACATATTTGGATGATATGTTGAAACAAGGAAAGATCTACCCAAGCAAGTGTCCGGCTGCAACACCAATACTATTTATTCCCAGACAGGATACACGCCTCATATTGGTTGTAGACCACCAAGGTTGGAACCAAGTCACCATCTACAATAAATACCCTATCCCTCTGATGACAGACCTACAGGACTGAGTTTAAGAAGCAACTATTTTCACCTATGTGGACCTCAATCATAGATACTATCTAATCCGCCTACAAAAGAGTGATGAAAAGAAAACTGCCTGTATAAAGTAGTCGTAGTATATCTCGATGATATACGTATATGCTTAAAATCGGTAACTGATAATATCATCTTAGTTAATAAGGTAGTGGAACGACTACTGGAAAATCATATGGCCTTATCCATTCTAAAGAGCATATCCCTTTTCAAATTGAAAAGGAGTTTCTCGGGTATAGAGTGGTTGTTGATGGAGTCACTATAAATGAGCATAAAGATAAATTGAATCTATAAAGGCCTGGCAACCGCCTACCTCAGCAAAACAGATTTAAATCTATATGGGATTCTGCAATTTTTACCCACGATTGATAACGAATTTTTCCAAACCATATGCACCGTTTACAGATTTATTAGTGGGAAATGTGAAGGATTTTGCTTTGGGAGAAACACAACAAATTGCTTATATTGAACTCAAACGACGGTTTATTACTGCTCCCATACTATGTCACTTTGATCCTGAAAGAGGAATGTTAGTGGAAAAGGTTACTAGCGATTATGCTCTCAGATATATTCTTCCCGATATATGGCGAAGAAGTTGCATCCTCTTTCATAACATTCCTGGAAGCTTACCCCTGCAGAACACAACTATGATACCCATAATAATGAATTGTTTGCAATATTAGTTGCATTGGAAGAATGACGAGACAACCTGTGATTGAGTGATAAACCTTTTACCATCTATCCCGATCTTCAAAATCATTAATGCATTATCACAAGATCGGCCTTATCGACATTGAAAATCCGCTGTGCCCAAAAGTTATCAGATTTTAATTTTAAAATCATTTACAGGCCTGTTACCGTTTAAGGTAAAGCTGGCAAATTGAGCAGGTGGCTAGAGTACCGTGCTAAGGTGGGAGCAGAGCATGCTAAGCAGACAATAGTTCAGTCTCATCACTTTGAAAAAACGCAGAATAACCTCATCTTAGTGGTCTCAGTTACATGAGGAAAGGATAATTTAAATGGCATGGACCAGGATTGCCAATAGAGCAAAGGACCTGCTCAGTTATAGTTTCAAGGTTACAACAGGTGGCAAGATTTCCTGCTTGAAGTTATAAGTTAGTGGCAGGACACTACCTATACAGTACTGAGGATACCATAGTTCCTTCTAAAGGGCAAGTGCTTATAGGGACTGGATTAGCTATCCAACTACCAAATGGATTATATGCCCGCATTGCTCGATGTTGTGCATTAGCAGTCAAGTATGGTATTTCCATTAAAGCCATTGTAGTAGATGTGGTTATAAATAAAGTAAGGTTAAGATCCTCCTAGTCAACACTTCTGACAAGGCTTATCAGGTACAGACCGGAGACCGCATTGCGCAAATGATGTTGTAAGGCTTGACTAGAGAGAGCTTCAGAAAGTTATCCAGTTGGAAGATACGAAATGAACAAGCCAAGGATATAGGAGCTTGGGAATCCAGTTTGAAGAAACTTGGCCCCAATTATGTTTCCTATATTCTAATACTAAATAAGAGTACCTGGACTCAACTGATATTGCCATTCACCTAATATTCAATAACAGACAAACCTTAATATCCAATGCTAGAATTGCTAAGTGTGATGTCAAGAACTTTGATATCAACTTCATGGCAAGGATAAAAGAGAAATCAAAGAATGATTCTGATTGGATGCATATGAAATGGGAGAGATAACAATTTGGTGATGATGGCAAGCCTATACCAAAACTATAGCCCATGACTGATTGAATGTATTTCTACAAAGAACGCCTATATATTCCCCTTGACGAAACCCTGTGAGCCGACATTGCAAAAGGATGTTATCAATTGAAAGATGCAAGACTTTTTGGTATGGACAAAACTCTTGTGATTATCACTAGGGATTTTTACTGCAAAGGGATTACCAACTAGATAAACCAATATGTACAGTCAACTACAGAAAGCTAATAAGACAAGGCACCGAGACACGCACACTTTGGCCTACTTAACTATAGCACGTACCTTTTGCAGGTTGGGCATCTATCTTGGTAGAATTTATTACACAACTACACTAATCTACAGGATACAGCGAAATTATGGTTGTAGTTGCCCAATTCATCATAGTGCACATTTTATTGCTATGATAGATAATGTGATTGCTAAAGATATTGCTCAGACATTTATCAAAGAAGTTTGGAACTTCTTGGTCTACCAACCATAATCATCGCAGACATATACACAAAGTTGGAGGAGAATTTTGTGCGTCTCTGGACAAGATGTTAGGCATAAAAAGAAAAATGTCTACTATATACCACCCTCAGAATGATGAACAAACGGAAAGGGTAAACCAAGTGCTGGGAGGTTAACGAAGGATATTTGTCAAATATGATCAGGACGATTACTACCACCATTTACCATTAGCCAAGTATGCATACAACATCTCAATAACAAGTGTACTTGGAATAACAACTTTCTTTGCATACTATGATTTCCAGCTTCAAACAGAATAAATGAAGGAATATGAAGCCCAGAATCCTGGAGCCACTATGTATACTAACTGGATTAAAACGATACATGAAAAGGCAAAGGAATCACTTCAAAAGATCTGGGAAGGAATGCACCAGTACTATCACCTCTAGGCTCAAAGTAAACAGGACTTCCTAATTAGTGATTTGGCTATATGAAAAGCAAAGAATATCCGCACTAAGTGTCCATCCTAGAACTTTGCAGCAAATCTTTATGGTCCATTCAAAATCCTAGAGCAACAAGAAGACTTAACCAACAAATAGGAATTTCTAAACAATGGAAAATCCATCCTATATTCAATGTATCGCTACTGGAACCGTACTGAACCTCAGTTCGTCCAGGCTGCGAACAACCACACATGGCACCGGAGGATGTTGTCGGTGATCTAGAATGGGAGTTGGA
The DNA here is from genome assembly GCA_003316355.1 of Tuber calosporum. NCBI lineage: Eukaryota > Fungi > Ascomycota > Pezizomycetes > Pezizales > Tuberaceae > Tuber > Tuber calosporum. The sequence continues at coordinate 117,539 of QFET01004993.1, read as the reverse complement.
AAAAATAATTAAGAGTGAAAGAATATCTTATGTACGAAGATTCAAAGGACTGCCAAGAACTATCATAGATCTTTGATACTTTGTTAAGTAGAAAGGATGTTCTGATGGTGAGAGCACATGGGAACTAGGGGAGCACATACAGAATACTCAAGAATTGCTAGAAGATTTTCATTAGGAAAATCCACACATACCAAGGTTGGGCTAAGTAGTATCTACGGAAAGGTGTTTCCTGCTGTGGCTAAGTTATCGCAAAAGGTTTTTTAACTCATCTGGGGGGTGTACTAAAAGGTTATATTGGTTTAGGACGAAACCAGGGAAGGGGGAGCTGGTGTTCCATATATGCGGAATGGTACAAATTATTTGATATGATAGTATATAGAACCGGGAGGTTACTATATGACTACAACCCTTGCTGGCAAGAAGTAGGGGCTATAGCATAGTCTTTCAGCCTAAGTGAAAGAGCTAGACTCTAATGGCATGAAGTACTCAGACTTTTGATAATCTGAATGCATATGCACCTTAGTGTATATATGCAAGAAAAACGGTCATCACGACTGATCAACTGATATTCCCAAAGTTGTTTGCCACTGGGCCACATCAACTTGAACTTAGTTATTTGGCAAATACATCGTGGAATATCTACTGGTGTAGTGCTAGACACCCTTGTGTCCTAAATAGTTTGTGGGATCATTTGACCCAGTGGGGCATACATTCTAATAGTCAAATGAGGTTTCCACTTTGTAAGACAATGGCCAAAGTATCTAAGGATTCTTTATATAAATGGCAAACCTAAGTTGCGTGATCATTGTATATTTAGCTAGCGATCCCCATAGTTAAGGGATTATTTAACAATAAAGAAGAGACTCAACCATATATTCAGTTATTAGTTAAACAACTATAAAGCTTTCAAGAAAATTGCTTCCTTTTAGCTTAATTCTTACCGCAGGTTTCCTGACAGTCTGCTACCCTGTGGTTACCTGCACGGGATAGGCAATTCTACAGTACCCAATTGGCTCCCCCATAATACCTAGACGTCTCTCTCTTGCTGCCTGATACAGCCTATGATGCGTAATAGAATGACTTGGGGACTGTACTCAGAATCAAATAAGATACCTGTGGAATGTATATGTACTGCTAAAAGGTGCCCTAGGGCCCTCACCAAGGTCAGTTTGTTCTTGATTAATTACCTTTAGATTGTTAATTGTTTCTCCAGCACTGTCATAGTCAAGCCGATGGCCCTCTGACATGGACATAGTCTTGTGGCCTTCTTCACTATTTGACTTGGAGATAATGTCAGCAGGAAATCCAACGCGCTTGTATCCTTTAGGTTCTATTGGATATTCATAGACTAAATCTTTCTCTCATTAAATGTAAGTTGTACTATAATCTTGTTATAGGCTAGCCAATTCTGAACTGTGGAATTGCCTAGGCCGTGCTCCTATAGAAAACTTTAGAGAACTGTTAGGAATACAGTCTTAAAGGTATGGGGAGGAATAAATATTCACAAGGGCTTATCAGCTTATTTAACAAAGTAACTTAATATTAGAATAACAGTATATATTGTTCAGGTCGCTGATTACTTGCTTCATTATCACTTAACTAAATCATACTCGAATCTTTTATATGCCTTTCCAGGTACTGATGTTCACTATAGATATGAACTAAGCATACTGACTTTCACCCATTGTCTACAAGGAGGGAACACTGTTTGACTGGAAGGATGTAAGAGTCTATTATACAATATCATCATGCAGTCTATTTATTACTGTGAGAGTCTCAAGCACTCTTTATGTAAATAGCCTTCAATCTGTTTGCAAAATGATCTAAGTTTAGTTTTTATAGTTACCTATTTTAGATATTTCATCTAATACGTCATGAGTAGTCGGAAAGACCTTCTGGAAAATGCATATACACTCCAGTGCAGATGGATTGTGAATATCAGGGATATAGAATATGACATAGATCCAGTTATATACCGTATGCTATCTTTTTTGACGGAGGTCAACTAGTATAGATTTGACCCTATTTCTTGCCTGGGTTGTTTATAGTCAATATAGTCACCTATAGGGTCTGTAAACTATCCCATGTTTAGACTTGAATGTCTAGTACCATATTGCATATATATAACAAAGGTTGCTGACATGTTGTTAATAGAATCCACAGGTGAAATATAGTGTACTTGGGGCGTGAGGTGAATCTGCAATTTTGCATGTGCACTTGATAGGTGTTTCTCATATATAGCTGCAAGGATGTATTTTGCCTAACAGAAGGAACATGGGAGTCCATAGTAGGACTATATTCAAGCAATCTCGCGGGTCTATTATTGACTTGGACTTGATAGGACTGGGTTCTTTTAATACAGGAAAACCAAATGCAGGTTCACACAGTGTACCCTGTGTAAATAGTAAGTTGTAGTAATTAGTGCACCCTCTAGGACCAGGGCTCGTAAGGTAGGAGCAACACTAAAGAACTCTAGTTAAAACTTACGGGAGGCACAGTTTAAAGATGTAAGTCAAATGGTACAACTTAATAATGTGAAACAGGAGCTGGAGTGGATTCGAGTTCTTCATTTGGGGATATTTGGTTATCAGAGTAGGGTGATGTTAATCTTTAATTGAGTAGAATTAGAAAGCCAAAGAGAGCCATACCTACTGCAACCAGTAAATTGCCCCCTACTTCTAATCGTGTTCTTCAGAAATATAACCATTTTGGAATAATTATAATAGTTTGTAGATCACTTGGGTGAGTTAATGCCATTCAATCCGAATGATCTTCCAAACTACATTTTAAAAATGTCTGTGGGAGAGAAAAATCATTTAGTTCGTCCTCTTGTCAAGGACCAACTGATATTCTTACCTGGATTCCTACCTAGTTATCAAACTCATAAGCCCTGATGCAATTTCATCTATGCAAGCACTGCAGTCCAGTTAGTCTTTTTGGCCTATTGGAGGTTGTGATTAGGACTGACTGGCTCCTCTGCTAAGTGTCTTATCAGGGACGGCAAATTGGGTACCACTTGTAGCCTACAGTTTGGAAACCAACTCTACCATAACAACACTGCACACCACCAGAGTCCTGAAACATCCCTACATAATTGTATACTGCAGAGGCTATTGTTGCTTAACTAGTAGAGTTTTGTCCATACATACTTCTGTAATCCTCCAGTGCCAGAGGTTCATTCCTATGCACTCCAGTGCCTCTCATAGGGATATATGGCACCATATGTGAACTCTACATGCCTGCTTGTATCAATACAAATAACCTGCCCAACTCGACCGTCACCAACACCTACATATGTCTTGCACATCGCATTCAGTCTGACAGGTAGCGGTATTCAATACAGTTTTATATGACTTCCTTTGTCCACCAGATTTTGGTACAGTTGAATCAAAAGTAGTACTTTCCTGATTGACTCAAATTGCGAAACACCCGGGACATAGGGAGTGGTTTGGCTACCAATTGTCCTAAATCCCATCCTGGTGATTAAAGTAAAGTTTAGCATATTATTTAAAATTATACTAGGTAACTTGGGATTGCTCTTCGTGTAAGGGGATACCATGGTAGGGTAGCAGATTATTATTATAGTCATAGTCGCCCTTGAAGTAAGGGTAATGCTCATTTATATGAATAAAACAAGGGGTGAAATGTCTCTATTATTTATGCACATCACAACGACCATCATTCAGGTGGTTATCTTATATGTACTACACTACAATCTCAAAAAAACAATCTTATCAGCCGATCCTGCCCTCTGATTGGTGGAGAGGAAGCCAGAAAAGGACGTAACCGCGTGTACTCTAGCCTGTATTTCTGATACTGTGCGTGGACGTGACCAGAGTTGCGGAACTGAGTAATTCGAGTACCGGACAAGGACGTGCTGGGTGGTACACCTCATCAAATTTTCCATCATGGACCAAATTCTGGTGCAGAACTTGGTTTGCGAATTAGAGTAGCAAGTGCAACACAAAATTCAAAATAGATCAGTGCATAAGAGTGTAGAGAGGCAAAGGAATCATCCAATAGTTCAACTTCATATTGTAGGGTCTTATCAGTAGCACATTTGCTCCATTTTTGACTGCTGACATAACAGCTACATTGTACACCTGCCACCCTGGAAGTTCGCAACTGCCAACAGTCACCAATCAGGCAGCCACTGAGCCTCCTCCACTGCTATAATTTTCTGTGCCTTGGTCTATAAAGACGAGATCTTGGAACCAGAGAAATATAATAATATAATCTATAAAATGTACATGGCATGAATACCGAGTATGTTCTACATTCTCGAAAAAGGATTAAAGGTAGATGTATACAGTTTTTGTGAAGATAAAATAATTAATTTCTGCAGCCATAAGTTTCAGCCTCCTCGTGCTAAGCTAAAGTATTTTGCCTCTATCCGTAAGAGTGTAAGCCATAGCTCAACTTTGGTCTACTATCTGATCCCTTCCTCATTCTACCTTTTCTCGTAATCTTTTCCTCCATTTTTCAAATCTTCACTCTCTAAATTAAAGTAGTAAGGTTTAACACCCATCTTTATCGTTCGCGAGATGCTTCCCTTTGCAGCATATATTGACCAAAAGAAAAATAAAAGATGTGGAGCCAACACCGTTGTACAATTTGTCTGAAGCGTCAAGGCTCCGATGCCTTTGATCGCGATGGAAACAATAACCTCTGTAAATCTTGCAGGAGATGCTTGGTAAGCCCGTAGTGTGCTTGGCAAAATAATAATGAATCAGAATAGGATATGAATACTAAAAAAGGTATTATTGAAAACAGGAACGGAAGAGGGCAGCAAGGCAGGCTGTACGGGTAGCAAGAGTTGCCCCCATGGCACCAAATGTATTGACTGATAATATAAGTCGGCTGGGTAGGGGTCAATCTTTTCCTTGGTGAGCGAACTAACAAATTCTACAGATGTCGCAAATAACAATTCACTGTAGTGATATTACTTGCCATCAGGCAAGGAGGTTGGTACACTTTGATCTGGATCACACGGGGGAACCTCTACTAGAATGTAGAGATTCTTTGGTTAGTATACACAGTTCAGGTTCAATAGATCCAGGGATTTCTAAGCTCCAGCTAATACTCTATATGATATAGAACCCAATTGTAAGTAGCAAGATGGAATATTTACCAAATGAGAACAATACTGATAGGAAGAGTCATATTTGGAAGCAGAAGTGGCCAACCAACCACCACCAGTATCACCCGAACCTGGGATTATGCCAGCGCCTCTACCGCTACACCAATTGCAAGTTCTAGCTATTGTTTTTCCATAAAGGCAGGAAGGAATATTACTGATTCAAGAAAGGGGAAGGAGGGCAGGGTGAACTGCAACGGTGTGGGCGCTGTAGAAGGTGGAAAAACCTGGACGAGTTTGATCATGACCGGAATGGAAGTAGGCGTAAAGGGTGTCGTGATTGCTTGCTAGGTCCAGTCTTCTGGAAGATGAAAGCGCAAGATGGGTTTAAGTATAGAGCTGACCAAGAGAATAATACCAGTCTGGGCAACGAAATGCGAGAAGGCAGCTGCGCAGGAGGGAGCAGGTAATACCAGCCCCGCCACAGGGAGAAGGTCTTGCTCTGGCATTGCCAGATTTGGATGATACGTATCCACGTCCAAATCAGCCTGCGGAGAGAGCAGGACAGGTTATTCTGGGTACGCATTCACCCTTAGCCTCGATAGAGCATAGGGATCGTTGGACCATCAGCGAGTTGGGTGCTATGCAGGTGGCCTGTCCGGCTTGCAATGCACTGCATTGGGCGAAGGAGAGGACTCGTGGAAGGGACCGGGGCATTGCCGGAAGCTTTGAATCATGCTGCAAACGCGGTGATGTGAAGGTGGAGAGGTTACGGGTACTACCTGAACCTCTGAACTCCTTGCTTACCGGTATAGATGGTCAAGCAAGGATGTTCCGGCAGAATATCCGCCGTTGGAATTCCCTGTTTGCCTTCCCATCTACCAGGTTTAATATGGATGACCGCCCCGCAGCAAATGGAACTGGATTTCAACTCTTCCAAGTTCATGGGGCGGTATACCACCAACAAGGACCTCTGCTTCCAGCAGCTGGTCGGGATGCATTGTACTCTCAAATGTACCTGTACGATCCTGCCTTTGCAGCTGAAGCACGTAGTTTTAGGGCTCCGCAATTGGATGCTGCTCTTATTAGTTCTATTACACACATGATCCATGATAATTCGCCGTTCATCGAGCTGTATCTGACAGCCCGGGAGAGGTTCACACAGCTGCAAGATTCAGAAGCCAATTTTCGGATTATTCTGGTCCCACAGCTGAGATGTATTATAGAAACTGGTGCTGATCGGAGACGTGAAAATCTCCCCACTGCAAACGAAGTTGCCATGATCCTCCCTTCTGAATATGGAGAAGGAGGATTTCATGATTTAGTATTAGCACAGAGATTAGACAGTGAGATTCGACATCATGGATACACTATTATCAATCCTAACCATGCCTCTTATCTCCCACTGCATTATGTACTGCTGTTTCCTACAGGAGAACCAGGGTGGCATTGGGGAAGAAGACTGGAAAACCTAGGTGGGAATCGACAACGTGATAAAATGTGCCAAAGAGCCTTTTATAGATTCCGCCTACATTCTAGAAATGATGAACCATCCACCATACTGCGTGCTTAGAGACTGTTTCAACAGCTTGTTGTAGATGCCTGGGCTGTATGTGACCAGAACAAATTAGCTTGGCTCTGTTCTAATCAGTCACGATTCCGTGCTGAGTTGTATAAGGGGCTAGCTGATATTTTACAGCATGGAGATGTCAATCTTGCTGAAGTTGGAAGACGAACTGTGCTGCCATCCAGTTATACGGGTGGGGACAGGTTTATGCAACAGCTGTACCAGGACAGCATGGCTTTGGTTCGCCACTTTGGTAAGCCATCCTTATTTATAACCTTTACTGCCAATCCAAAGTGGATTGAGATAGAAAGAGAGCTCCTTCCTGGTCAAACTGCCGCAGATCGTCCAGATCTTGTGACTAGAGTTTTTCATTTAAAATTGCAGGACATGCTTGATCAGATTAAGCAGAAACACATATTCGGTCCTTGGCAAGGGTGGGTGTGGACCATTGAGTACCAGAAGCGTGGGCTTCCCCACTTGCATCTCTTGCTGTTCTTGAAGACCGACCCGCAATTCCTTACCGCTGCGAATATCGATAGGTTGAATTCTGCGGAGGTTCCAACAGGTGATGAGGAGTTAAGTCAACGGTTGCGTACCGTAATTAAGACTATAACTGTACATACACAATGTGCCGGCGGTAATGGGCGGGCTTTATGCATGAATAACCTCAACCCCTCTCATGTCAACAAATGCCATAAGGGATATCCACATCAATTTCAAGATGAGACTGTCATCCCTGAGAATGGGTATCCCTTGTATCGGCGACGAAATACAGGCTAATCCTTCAGTATTCCAGTTCCTGGATCTGGAGGTACCTTGACTACCTTAATTGACAATCGTAGAGTGGTACCTTATAGCCCCTACCTGTCCCAACGATACAAGGCCCACATTAACGTGGAGGTTTGTGGTTCAGTACAAGCTGTGAAATACATTCATAAATATATATACAAAGGTGGCGACAAAGCAACCGCCGTCATTGATTCCGAGCATGATGAGATAAAAAGACATCTAAGCGGCCGCTATATTGGCCCAACTGAGGCAGTCTGGAATTTGTTTGAATTTCAGAGACACCAGGAACAGCCCTTAGTGACCAACCTTGCCTTACATATGCCTGGTGAGCAGCCTGTATACTTTGGTGAATGTGAAAATGCTGAGGAACTTCGTGAGCGTATTGAGACCGCCATGACAACCCTTGTAGTATTCTTTGCCTATAATTTGCAATATGAAGATGGGAGACAGTACCTTTACCAGGAATTCCCGGAACACTTTGTTTATGAACGCAAGGTGGGATGGAAGAAACGCCAAAGAGGAATGTCTATTGGTCGTATGTACTCTGCTAAGCCTTTTATGGGTGAGAGATATTATCTTAGACTACTGTTGACTGTTGTCCGTTGCCCTTCAAGCTATGAGGATATAAGAACCATTGATGGTACTGTATATCAAACATTTAAAGGTGCATGCATAGCATTAGCCTTGCTGGATGATGATGGTGAATGGATAGCCATGTGTGAAGAAGGCAGCCGGTTCAAAACTGGAAGTGCGCTTCGACACCTATTCGCTTTGGCCCTTCAACATACAACTATTGTCACTCCAATGACTATTTGGGAATGGTTTGGCCCTAGCATGTGTGATGATTTACATAATTTTCTTGCAAGAAATACAATACCAGTACCACCTGGTGCGGCAGAGTTTAACAGTGAAAGACATCTTGACTATGGCCTTCACCTTCTCCAAAAATGCTTGGATGAATTTGGAAGGTCTTTAGTAGAGTTTGGATTGCCGGAGCCAGTTCTAGGCTGGGTTAATAATCATCAAGTAATACATAATCCAATTCTGGCGGAAGAATTGGCCTATGATTGTCAGGTGGAGAGTGAAACGTTTAATGCAATGAAAGATAATTTGAATATAGAGCAACAAGATTGCTTTCATACGATTGTAGCTGCTGCGGAGCAACGGCAGTTGAACCCACATGAAAATCGACGGTCAGCTTTCTTCATTCAAGGTCCTGCTGGGACTGGAAAAACCTATTTATATAATTGCTTATGCAGTTACTTCCGCTCAAGGGGAAAGGTTGTACTTTGTGTTGCATCCTCTGGGATTGCTGCACAATTGCTTCCTGGTGGTCGTACTGCTCATTCAAGATTTAACATTCCCTTATCTCCTGGTGCTGTTACCGGTTGCAATATCACTGTTAATTCAGCCCTTGCAATGCTAATTAGGCAAACAACCTTAATTATATGGGATGAGGTTCCGATGCAAGATAGGTTCTGCTTTGAGGCAGTTAACATGACTCTAACTGATATCTTTTGCCTTAACGACAGTTCCCTCTTTGGTGGAATTCCGACTGTGTTAGGTGGTGACTTTGCCCAAATCCTGCCTGTAGTTAGGCGTGGTTCTAGGGAAGCGACTGTGCAAGCCTGTATTCAACATAGCTCCTTCTGGAATCACTTGCAAGTTTTACGCTTGAAAACCAGTATGAGGATTGCAGTTACTCCTGCTAATCAGGTCCTTTTAGATTTTCTTGGAGACCTGGTTTCGGATTCTACCATGCGGGGTACGATTAAACTTCATGAATACATTCGGAAAGTATATACGGTGGATGATCTCTGTGATCAAACTATCCACGAAGCCTATTAGAGGATGCCGTAGTCTCCCACTGTGCCTTATTTGGAAGAGCTATCTTTGCCTTCAGAAACGATATGGTGAATGACTTCAATTACAAACTACTCGATCGCATGCCTGGTGTAGAACATAGGTTTGAAGCAGCAAATAATGTTGAGTTAAGTGATAATGCTGCCGCTGCTGATGCACCAGCAGTAGAATATCTGCAGAGTATTAACTTACCTTCCATTCCGCCATCCTCTGTGCGACTGAAGATTGGTGTTCCTCTCATTCTTATTAGAAATCTGAGTCCCAGACAAGGAATGTGTAATGGCACAAGATTGAGGTTGATCGGAATCAGTAGAAACTGTCTACAAGTCACTCTTCTTGGCGGCAAGTTTGATGGTAAGATACGACTTCTCCCGCCAATTGAACTTACTACCACTGATGAGGATCTGCTGTTCATTTTAGAACGTAAGCAGTTTCCTGTACGCGCGTGTTTTGCAATGACGGTCAATAAGAGTCAGGGACAATCCCTGGAGAAGGTTGGAGTAGATCTCCGCTCTAATGCCTTCACCCATGGCCAGCTCTATGTTGAACTGTCCCGGGTAACATCTTTGGATGGCCTTACACTTCTACCATCCAATGTGACTCCCACAGTAACGGAAAACATTGTATATCCCGAGGTACTTCTTTGATGGTATCAATGATGGTGTACAGGCCATTTTGACCTTAGGGCTGGTTAAGGATCATATTTGACATGATGACACTATTTTAACTCAGGAACTGGATCTAGCACCTATTAGTGCAAATGGTAGATTTGTTACTTCTGTTTGCTAGATAAACTAGGTAATATATATATTAAAAATGGGTTCCCCAGGTATAGAGTCAGAATATATATTCAAGTTAATAGATATGAAGAAGTGCAGGGTCCGGAAATGTGGGAAAGGGATACTAAATCGATGACCATAAAAGGTTTCTGCATATTACCCAGTGATACTTTATTGCAGTCTTAAAATTTCTAACTACCTATCATCCTTGATACGCATCAGATTGGGTTAAATTTCATGCTATGTATAGCCAAAATCATGAACTCGACTTCGAGATATGGATTAATATAACACCTCTTGCAGTACCTTAGAATACAGTAAAAGATATGAATGAGGTTGACCAGGATTGCCTATTTTAAACTGCTGATATTAACAGAGGAGCAAAACCAATTTTGATATCAACAAGATAGCAAAGGAGTCAGGGTTGATGGACGCGGTTGGACAACAACTTAGACATATGGATGGGGAATTCATTTTCTAAAGCATAAAAGTCTAGGGTATATTCTCCAAACTGGTTTGTTTTGCCCTAAAAACTACCTGTAGTTGTTAATATAGGGCTAGCCAGTTTTACTTGTGCCTTGTCAAAAAAAACTGTCTTCTGCCTTTCTTACTTCTGTCCAAGGCAACTCCTTCACTCCTCAAACAAGCTATCATCAACAACATCAACTGCCCTATCGACATGTCAAAATCTACTGAAGTCGACAACCAAAATCTTGAGCTAGATCTCACCAGTGGGAAGTTTACTCCTATACTGTATAACTTCTTTCTAGCAGGGAGAGAGATATTGACCCCTGTGTAGAGCCTGCAAATGCCTTTGTGTTGATCGAAGTTAGAGGTTTGACCAATACGGATACCACCACGGAGCCAAATCGTGTCAATAGCGAGCCCTCCTATGAATGTAAGTCAACTACCGCTGTTGAAGAATGGATTATTGGTAATACTTACTTGACTGCAGTGGCCACAGTACAGAGTGCACCCAAGGGGAACTCCACCGCAGCGTTCGATAACAAGTCTCCAAAAAGAACTCGCTTGAATAAACGACAAAGAAAAAAGCCGCGTGCTTCGAGGGCAAATCAAGCAAAGGTTCTGATTGGTGGCAAGCAAAGCGATAAACAACTGGTATGAATTTCTAGTTTATGTTTAAACCTTTTACTAAGTATGAACTTTAAGAGGGATAACAGTCATGATGAGGAAAATAGAAAAAAAAAGCAGAGGAGGGATCACAATATTCAGGTCGCAGGAGCTAGAATGTTTGGTTATATTGCCTTGGAAAACCACTACCTAAAAAAAGCTTCCATTGAGAAGTGGCTGGATGCTACAATCAATGCTCTTGCGGACACTGGGTGTGCTGCCGTCGACGTCTCTTTCGATTCTGAACCACCTTCCAATCTCCTCACATCTCAGGAAAAGAAATGGCAGCCATATCTCCAAGTTCGCTTTTTGACCGAGAAGGACTTAGCAAGCGCTCTGGGGCCTTTAGCCCTTTTAGGAGAACAGGTAGAGGTTGTTAGATACCGTGGGGGGAAAGGATGTGTTTTTAAAATACGTTTACGTACCTGGGGAAGCCAGGAAGAAAGGATGGTAGAGGCTTTTAAGATTCAGGCTAAAGCTGAGGTGAAGGCCTGGGGATGGCGTCAACTCTGTGGGACAAGAAGTGATTTGGTAATCCAGACTCTTTTGCCCCCAGGAAGGGTATTGGGAACTTTGGAGATTGATGGGTGGAGGCTAAGGTGCTTTAGGGAAGAAGAACTTTTCTGTTGTTGCTGTGGACAAGCACATAGTTGCTTTGAATTAGAGAGTGGTTGTGGAAACTTTGAAGAAGGGAAAGGCCTTTGAACTTTGTTTTGTAACTTATACTAGGTAGTAATAGCTAGCCACCCTTAAGGGGAAATAAAAGTTTTTTATTTTTGATGGTTGAGCAAGGATAAGCAGTGAGTTGCAAACTGGGGAAATTACCACAAGTATTGTAATTGGAAACTGAAGGAGAATTAAAAGAGAGCAAGGGAAAGGGATTTTGAAATATAGACAGAGCATGAAAGCTACAGTGACCGAAGATTTCTTGCCAAAGAACAAAGTAAAGTAAGAGTCTGGTATTTCATGAGATATTTGCTTGCAGAGGACAAAGGGAGCAATAAGAGAAATCCAAGTAAAGGTAAGGAATTACCATCATACTGTTAACAAAGGTAAACAGACGCCAAAGTGCTTGAGAAAGATATTTTATATGACAAGTGAAGGGAGGATATGTACCAGTTTATAATAAGAAAATGGTCTTGCAGAGAGGAACTACGATAAAGATAAGTCTGAGGTTTCGTAGAAAAAAGTCTTTTCATCACAGGACAAACAGGAATTAAATGTATCAAGTGGTAGTGTATATATTTTCCCCAAGACATCAATGCCAAGTAAGAGCCTCAATCCTAGGTGAAAATATTTTGGCAAGAGCTGACGCCAAAAAAGAGCCACAAGCTCAAGTTGTGGTAAAAATATTTTCACTAAGATACCAATGCCAAATAGGAGCCTCAATACTAGGTGAAAATATTTTCGTAAGAGCAAACGCGAATAAAGAGCCTTCAGTTGTAGTGAAAATATTTTCAGCAAGACACCAATGCCGAGCAGGAGCCGCAAGATGCTGCAAAAATATATTCTGCAAGACAGCTATGCTAAGTACAAAACTCCAGCCCAAGTGAAAAATATTTTCATCCATACAGTAATGTTGATTAAGAGCTTCAAGTTGTAGCAAAATTATTTTCTCAGTGTCAAACAATGCTTAGGTAATAATTTTCGACTAGATTAAGGTCAATTTTCACTGTTATCAAATTTACTTCATTTTTCCGCCTCAACTTTGGTAACCAATTTTCTTTAGCAACAAAGAAGTTTCAACCACCATTACTATCTACAACTTCCAAATTTTACAGCCGTATTACGCGGAAAAGCACAAGCAATATGTCCTCGAGTCTGGAGGAGGGCTGCTAGTACGCATGTACTGGCCTTACGTCATATATACCACCTACGGTGTTTTCTGCCATGCCTTACATAAGCTCTCTAAGTTGTAACTTACTCTAACTGTGTTCCCCAACCTAACTCTTCTCTTGGGTTATCCTACCTATATGAGTGTAACTACCAAATGTTGGCTCTGAGTTAGCCTGAGTAACTGCGTTACCCTTCTCAAGTATGGATAGTTGTTAGCCTACATAGCTCTTTGCTTAAGTACCTTGCTTTGGTGGATATACCAATACTAGGAATATCACTTTACAGAAACGATATATAGTTCCTCTCATTCTCTTTGCAGGACTACTGACTGCACTGATGGTCTGCTACCTATCCCAAATAACCAAAGCTCTACCACCCTAGTCATAGACCAGGTTTAGAACCAACTGTTGAGACATCATGTGGCGTCAACACAGGTTTCTTTCACTAGCCCTAAAAGGACTTTCAATAAACCATATGTAACTATGCAACAATAAGTTAGAAATTGAAAACACCCAAATACAAAGGTCTATCTTGCCCAATTTGTTTGTTTGAACTTTGCCAATTTATATTACATATGTTTCTGGATGTCTTGATTCTAAAACCGGTGTTATTTAAGCAGCACAATAGGTCAGCTTGGTGGTCGGACAACTGGTTCAAAATCATTGGCCCATATTTCTATTGAACAAGTTCAGGATTTTGAAGCTTACCTTGTTCCAGAAGTTGAAGATGATCTATCAGATGATAGAGCTGATATACCAGTAAATTCATTCTTAGAATATGTAGAATTGTAAAATATTAATGTGATATATACTACTCTAGTTACAATTCCTGCAAAGATGCCTTCTCGTGAAACTCTATGGAGAAGAACGAACAAACAAGAGAGATAAGAGTTACAAGATCAAGAGTAAAGCTTACCGAAGGCACAAAGCAATAGTCCAGGTATGTTTTCTAATTTTGTATCGTATATGTCAAAACAGGCAGTGTTTCTAACAGTACATTAAGTTGATGATCTTAAAGAAATTGAAGAGGATACTAGTGATATTGATAATAGTAAGTTTCAAAGATAGATTGAACAACTCTTAAAGGATTGGCCACTAGTAGGAATAATTGCTCAGGTTAGGGTAAAATTGTTATTCATTGTTCAGGTAAAACTCCAAGAATACATTGTAGAAAATATAATAGGACTTGGGAGAAGTACAAAGGGCTAATATTCTATATCTCCAACATATTCGTGATTTGCGCGAGTATCTCAAGTCCAAAAAGTATTCACCTCAAGGGGTTGGTTTAGATCATTACCAGCTGGTTTTGGGCCTATTGATATTTGAGAAAATGGCCTGAGAAAGTCCATTCGGCGAAAGCCACAAATGGAAAGTGATGAACTTTTTGCTGCGAGCTCTGGCAAGGGGCGGAGGGTGGCTATACAAATTATTAGAGATAAGAAGATGTGGATAGCAAGCCTTGCTCTTAAAAGCCAACATGTAGGTTAGCATGCTAGTATCTTGTCTCGATTGAATGGAGAAGGAACCTAGTTTGCAATTAGGGAGTTTATTTCTACCATATTTGATGGTGTTAAATCACATCGATTAGCTAGAGCAATTACAGAATATTGGTCTATTGGGAAAATAATGATTTAACCTGAGTTTACATAAAAAGTGCTGTAGCCTTTAGCAGAGACAGGAGTCCGGGTGAAGCCTGCTAATTATACTCGTCAAAAGGTCATAAGTATTAGGACAGCATCTAGATGGCTGAATCAACTGGGATATAAGTATAAGTAATGTAAAAAGGGTATTTATAAAGACTGCCTAGAGCGGGTGGAGGTTTTTACCTATTGGCAAGAGGAGTGTTTACTTGCTTGGGAGAATCTAAAACCATTTATGGTACGGTACAGAAGGAATTGAATCCAGATGGCAAGCCAACTATGATCATTGTATAAGGACTACCACCTGTACATAAACCCATTGTATTGGTTACAAATAATGAGTCAAGCTTAGACTGAAATGACACTAGGGGCTATGTTTGGATGAAGGATGGAGAGCTACCTATTTGTAGAAAGTATGATGGAATGAGAATAATAGTTTCATACTTTGTTACTCCAGGTAGCCACTCAAAAGGTCCAGAATCTCTGCCTATTCAGCAGATGTCAGTCTTTGGAATTTAATTAGAGGAGAATCTGAAATACAGCCTTTATATAGCAAAAAAGCGAATAGAGTATGGTGGAGAAAACTGGTTGGATGGGGAGGATCTTGTTCAACATGTGGTAAAGGTAGCAATCCCAATCTTTGAGGCTTCATTTCCTAACTGCCAGGCTCTTTCCTTATTTGATAATGCAACAAGCTACTGAGCTTTTGCGGTTTATACTTGAAGAGCAAAACATATGAATTTAGGACCTGGTGGAGTACAATGCAAGTTACCTCCAGGAGTTAATTCTCGAACTAGAGAAACTCAAATTATGGTTGACAATGATGCTAAGCCAATAGGACTAAAGTGGGTACTAGAGGAGAGAGGCCTATGGCGGAGATGTCTTCGACTACAATGCAGAAAAACAGGTATAGATAAGCTTCTTAAAATATGTCTTCTTGGAGGGGCCTGCTGTCCAAGGGCAATAATTTCAAATCAACATGATTTCCAAAACCAGAAGTGTCAGCTCCAAGCCAAGATTGAAGAATTAAACCACCAGGTTCTCTTCTCTCCAAAGTTCCAATATGAACTTAACTCTATTGAGTATGTCTGGGGTGGAGCAAAAAGCTATATGTGTGACAACTATGGCTATAATATTAAGAGCTTACGGCGTCTTATTCCACTTGCTTTGGACTCAGTTTCTGATTTACTGGGTTGGAAATTTGCCCTAAGGGTATAAAGAATTATGGATGCATACTGTCAAGGCATTACCTATGGTACACGCAAATTTCAGGCATCAGGAAAGCATCAATATACAAGTTATATGTGAGTGTCTGATACAATGGAGATAGAATAGTGTATAACGTAATCAGGGGTGTTATGGGTCAACACCTAGTTATAGGTTAGATATATTTATTAGGAAACAACTCTAGTAATGTCAACCACTCAACCAGAAACACTCTATTTACTCTCAAATTTTAATAACAGTATTACAGCTGTAGTTAGAACAAGTCTATGTACCTTTATTTGGAGAAAGTACTATGATAAAAGACAAAGGATATAAAGTATATAATACTAAATAGGTACCATTAAATAGAAATATATTCACCATCAACTATGTTATAGTTGATTTGATAGCATGTAGAGAGGCAGAGACGTCTAGTAGTGGTCCTGGGGGCATTATTTGGTTGATTTTCCTTAAGGGAAATGTTTCGCTATAAAACTTTAAGTAGGGTAAATTTGACCTACATTTTGAACAACTATGTCATCATGATTATCTTCATTTCCATCATAACCAGAACCTTCAGACTCCTTCAACTTACAATCAGCATTGCTAATGACTACCTGATTAGACTTATACTTCTTCTATTACATCTCATTCAACTTGACAAGCTTTGCCGCCTTTCTTCACGGCTTGCAGTCTTCTTCTTCTGGTCTAGGACTTATCGCTCTCTCTACAGATCTGCAAGTTGCTTGGATTCCTGTATAAGACCACCCTTTATTTAGTGGCAGTCAGGGTTGGTGCTCTTCCCTATGGCTTGCTGTTGCTGGAATAGTTTATAAAAAATGCTCAATTCTGCCTCTGTCTCTAGATGTAGAGAAACAAGCTCAGTAAAAGACTTTTTGATCTCAACTGTTGGTTCTATTTCTGGCACCTCATGTACCAACTTTACCAAGTGGTATAGCCTTGAAGATTAGTCACTCATAGCAGCAAGTGGGCGAAGAGCAGGTCGCTGAATTGCAAGGGATGGTGTGGATAAGGCTTATGATGGAATAGTGGGAGCATTGAGGATTCGATGTCGGTTGTATGGTATTAGACCAGTCGCATGCCCTGCTGACAGAACGTTCTTCTTAGTAAAGGACTTGAGTCTTGCTCTATAGAACATTGCATCGAAGTCACCATTTTGTAGCTTTGATTATGGTAAATGGGCTCACATCTTTACTTCAACCACTTGTTTGAGTTATGTAGTGAGACGGGAAAACAAACCATAATCAAGTGGCTGAAGCACATGGGTCCAGTGTGGAGGTAGACAGAGGAGGTAAATATTGTACTCAATAGCATATTCATTAAACTGAAAGTTCACACAATAGTAATTGTTCCCATCAAAGATGAGGATTCTGTACTGTTTGATGCTATTTGTATGTCGGGTTTCAAGCTCAAATATTTAGACCAACTACTTATATGTGATCTGGTAATTAGTGTATCCAGTAGGCGAATGAGTAAAGAAGGCATCCTGCTTCTCCTCAAAGTCGATATTGCTATGATGAGCCATAACATGTGTCCTTCCCTGATAGTTAATAATAGGAGGCAAAACTATTCCAACTCATAAAACAGCTTCAATATCAGTGACCCAACTGCGGTCACCATCCTGAATATTCTTTGGATTCCTCCTTGATGTTCTGCAAATGACCTGCCCACTACCAGAGAACTCAAAGGCAAATCCCTTGTCAGTCATATTCCAAATATTCTCATCTTGAACATGAAACTTATAGCGTGTATTTTATAACAGCGTGAAGTTTGATTCAAAGGTTGAAAGGTCTCTAGCAAGAGCCATCTGCTAGTCTAGTATCTTCCCTACTATAGATTGAATTTCTGGATGCCAAATAAAAAACATTTATATCCAGTCAATTCCGAGATTCTCTACTTTACCTTGATCATATCTTATGGCATAGACCATTTGATAAACATGAGAGGGACCTGTAGGAAACCCATAATCATCCCACATTTCAACCCACTTAACCAAAGCCTTCTCCTGTTCATTGCTGAGTATTTGCTGATCGGGATGGCATTGAATTGCTGGCTGCATACGTTAATGATACCGCTGGTTTATTGTTGTATTGGAAATACCACACTGTTGACTTGCATTGCGAATTGAGAGTCCAGGAGTATATCTGAGAGCTTCACAAGCCTTTGCTATCCTGTCCCCTTTATTGCCATTCATTTTAGGCATTCTTTAGTATAATCATAGATTTGATCGTAAAGTTGTAACTAAAAGAGGCAAGGAGATCTCTTCGGAAAAATATTTGTCAAAAGTAGTGATAATGAATTCAGTAGCTCACTTTATATATGTTAGATTTTGAGCTAACAACTTGTTAAACCATTGAGAATACTCTACTCATTGTATATCTGTAGCAACAATGGGATTAACACAACTCCTGGGCCATTGTGATTGAACCTATTCATATTTGAAAAAATTAACAATTACTTCTAAAACAATATCAAAACTGTATATGTTTTTAAAATTATATCATATAATGAATGGTTATCTCACAAAAACATTCTATTGATGTCTTATGTATGAAAGAGTTGGGTATTTTGGTTTCATTCGCTTTTTGATTTACAATATATAATAGAGTCAGATGACGCATAACAAGGTGTTGACCCATAACAACCCCAATTACGTTAGTTAAAGCTTATTGTATTTATATATGCTTTTATATCTCTTCTATGCTATTACTTTTGTTATGATATAATTCTATTCTTTCAATTCTATAATCTTACGATTTTTGAAACCTATAACCTTAAACTCAAACACAACCCTAGCTTGGCATTAAAATCTGCATAGCCAGATGTAACACCTGCTGATAGGCCTGCTGTACATTTTGAATGGCATGAACTGTAGTACAATAACTTGCCACAGTCTCCTCCACCTGACTCCTAACCGGTTCGTTGTACATCCACCTCAGCCTTTTTGAATTTAGCAAATGTTTGGGGACAAGACAGCATTGTTGTGGTTGATTTATTATACCCTCTATGGTCATGCAGTAAGCACTTGGGCAACAGTCTAACAGGGCATATAGCAACCCCGAAGCTATGTCGTTTGACCCCATGCATCACCGGAAGGCTTTGAGATGATTTCATCATTTTCTTCCTATTGGTAGCCCATGTACACCTTCCTATTGAATGGACAACTTAAACACCTCTCCTACCTTTTTTCTTCCTTCTCCTCTTAATACCTCTCTCTCCACCTCTACGCCTTTTATTCATCTGCGCTCACCTGGCAATATGAACGAACATACCAATAACCCACTCAATCAATGAAAAGAACGCAAGGGCAAATCTATGTTCTTTATCTTAATGATTTTTTTATTCGGTCCAAAAAAGGGTTGAAACATGAAGCCAGATAATTATGGCTCTTGTGGAGAGACCAGTGGCAGAATTAATATGATTTAGACAAGTTGATGAAGTAAATCTGGCCATACCTTTTTCTGAAATACTATACAATCTCATTACGATAGACAACCAGAGGCAGAGGCCAATACTTCTAAGCTCCTTAGTGCGCTACAGATACTTTGGTAAAGTACAGGAATCAGTTCAGAGATTAAAAAAACCCCGCAAATGAAGCCAAACTGATCACATTTCAGGTAGACTTGGGCACAGGTTACAGTGTTACTGATTACCCCACAAGTTCCCAGGCTCAAAACCGGGTGCATTCTAAAAAGTGCTGTACTACTCTATATCAGTAGAGAGCACAATATCAGTGTGTTGCTTATCGTAACAACATAGTACCAGCTTCCAGTGACTTTGTAGGTTACTAAAGTAATGTAAATGTTTGCTAGTAGCATATCTGTAAGATTGAGAATATGTAAATAGTTGCAATTATCTTACATGATAGCAACAACATCATTAATCATCCTACCTCTTCCACTATTCTTTTGTGGGCATAATATATACATATATAGAGAAAAGGTTGGCCCTGAAGGCCTATCAAGAGAACCTATCACGACTTATTGCTTTTGGCATCAGGAAAGGATTTGGAATACAAATATAGCTGTATCCAACATTATCTACTCAAACAAACAATCCAATCTTAGACACAAATAGTATTTAATAAATTACTAATTATTTACATCGTATTCAGCTTTAAGTTTGCCACTACTAGTATATAGAGAATTACTAATATGCAGTTAGCTACAAGTTTTGCTTTTAAACAAGGTTACTGTAGTAACCCATTAACCGAGGATTCTGCTGTCAAAGGATATTCAGCTGTCCTGCACTCTTTAGTGTTGAACCGCTTATGAGCTTGCAAAGATGCAGGCGTTTCGGCTACCTAGTAACCACTTTACAAGTATATGATATAAAGCTAACATCTATCATCTAATTCGAATAGTACCTCATACTGTTCTATCTAGAGCAGCCCTATTTAGGTACTAGTTCAGGATTCACCATAATTCTAATATGGTATAACACCAGGCCTCCTAAACAATAGGGGTAATATTAGTACTTCCACAGAGGTGCGTTATGTCAATATTACATATGCTAAGGCATTGTAAGGGTCTAACCATCCCAATCGCCATCCCACCATCTACTCATTGCAAGGTCGTGAGAAAAATGCCTACATTGTCCAATGCTCCATGGATCCACACTAGTATCCTGTCTACCTAGTGGAGACCGTAATAGATTTTGCCAGCTCCAGTGCACTAGTTGAATAGCCTGTAATGCTCTTTGAATACGAGCACTACAATGAATCTCTTGTTGTAATATTGCTTCAGCATAGTATTTAGGTAATCCAATGGACCAAGACACTCCTTGCAATCACTGAGCAACAAATTCCTTACTGGGCCTGAGCCAGGGAGGGGGCAGTACCGTAGAGGGAGTAGTTGCACCAATTGATCATCTCTTACCCAGGTTCCTACAAATTCTCTCAATGTCTGGCTCAGATTGGAAATCCCCTAACTACCCACTGGTGGCAAGAATTAATATCATTTGCAGAACTGGGGCCCTAAATACAGGGTAATTGTTCCTCAGCCAGCTCTAGGGTGATATCGACTATAACCGGTGATCAACTGTGTTGTCCATAGGGGACCTAGGATGATAGACATAGTAAAAGTGCTTCAGAGGCAACATGTACATGACAAAAACCCCTAAATTAGTATATGATTGAGGTTGTGAAAGTGGTTTATGTGAAACTTCTTTTGGAAACAGAACAACATCTTTCTCACAGGGGAATCACAATGAATAATAGTGACGATTCAGTTCGGGCATGGCTTCTTGCAAATAAGAGCCCATATCATGTAAACATATGGTACTACAAACTAATAACGGGATCAAGGATAGGAGGACATCCAGAAACGCAGGAATGCTAATGGGGGATACCCTATATTGTCACTAAGGTCTGCGATTGCAGATCCTTGATTGAAGATAACCACCAGCTATGCAATACAAGGAGGTCCTTGATCGAAGGTTGGTGGAAACCAGAGAGAGTGGGTAGTTCACTGGAGCCCGGAGGTGCTTGGGCGTCCGTGTTGGTTGCTGGCAACATGAGATTTCTAATCCCAGCAGTTATGAGCGAAAATAATTATCTAAACATGATACGTAATTGCGAATATAAGATGATTAACCAGCTAGCACTGGCCGCTCAACTTGCAACGATCCCGAACTCAGTTAGGAAAGTGTACTGTACCTTTGACCAGTCAATGGTCTTTCAATAACAAGCAGATGAACGGTATATCAAGCCTGTTAACTGACATGAGACCTATAGATACTTAGATCAAAGAAAGGTACTTAGGCAATAGTTAGGTAGAGAAACTCAGCAAGGCCAAGTAACCATGGTTAATAATTGGATAGGGTAAGTTGCCAGGACAGGTGAACTAACGATTGGCAGAAAACAAGGTAGGTGGTATAAGTGTCACAGGGCGTTATACTTCCTTGTAATTACCTACAATATGATTGCCTCTTCCAGAATAATAAGCGTAGGTGTTAGCGGGGTAGTTACTAGGATATGAATGGACGTAGTGCTGACTTCCAGTATTCTTTGGACTTTGCTCAGGATGACTTAAACTGCCTTAGTTTCTGCGTATGCGGAGTAAAATCTACAGTTAGCCTACTCTAAAATTATACAAAATGCAAAACTTGGCTATTATCACTCGAGGTGATTTGGCACATAGTGGCAATCAAACAACCACTACAGGCCCTGTTGTGCGCAATTTAAGTCACCAAAGTCAACCACTAGGGTTGATAAACAACTAGTAAAATTACTCTAGCGAAAAGAGTAATGGAATACCATCTACGTCACTAGAGTCTAACCCACATGATTGTGTCTACAGGATGTATATTGAGGTGGGTAAATACTAACCAAGGCGAGTTGCTAGTCTTGACACCAGACAGTACTTTGAAGATTCTCTAGCTGCCCAATGTCATAATTTGACGCATGGAAGACCTTTTAAAATAGCCTGCAGGAGTTGCAGATATACATAAGTATGTGCCAATAAACCTCTACCTATTAAGAAATATAAGTCCATTTGCTATACAATTACTGAGGCACATTACAGTACTCGGAGCACATTTTGTCTCATCATTGCGGAGATTGTTAACAAACCATTAACTATTGGCCGCAGTTGTTTAGCCAACTCAACAGTCCCACTCAAAAGCCGAGCTCAGTAGTTTCAGGAATAACTTTGGATTGGCAAATGAGACCAAGTTCACCTGAAATTTAATAAAAAAGAGAATTAAAAAAATCTCCTGTAGATAAACAATACTCCATTTCCAATAAAATCTAGCCCTTACATCTTCAACACCTTGGCTAACATATGTAACTTAATGAACCCTTATTCCTGCAGGAGGTTAGAATTCGCATCCCGCAGCAGAGGCCTTGCAGGGTTCTTGCCGTCCCTTGGTGCAGTCCTCAAAAGCACCCTATCATCAAGAGTCTCTAGACCCTACAGGTCCCCATAACTCTGCAATAATCTCATCATCCCTCCGTATTACCCTCCCTACCATTAGTTGATCTGAGGGCCAGGTCCCCCTACATTCAATTGTTTATCTCTATGCCTTTTTCAATGCGGAAACCTTTTTCCCGACCTATGTTTGCTGAGCCTTTCTACGGCCTAGAGTCAGTCCCGGCTTGGTTGGGTAAGTTGACCACCAGGCTTTGTGATCGCGGGACAGCTTCTCAACTTGCTCATTAGTGTATAGGCACACTCCGGTCAGATCTCACTTCCTTATCCCCTCCCTGGATGACTTAGGATATAGGTTACCAATCTACAACCAGCCTTTGCTGCATCCCCTTTGCCTCATGTCGTATAACTAGTGTATGAGCCGCCCAGTACTCTTGGTCGTCCTGCGTTCCGCCCTGCTCTACCAGCACAGACCTCTGCCCCACCTCCCCTACGATTGGGTCCTTCCTCCTCCTCTATTCCCTACCATGTAATCATTGGCTTTAACCCCCCATGTTCTCAGGTCTCTGACAATTTGCAGTTGGCAGGCATTAGTTTGTTGTCGGCCGGGCTGAAGGGAGCAATGGTAAGGGCAATAGTACTGTAGCTTCAAATGGCCCCTCTGGGCATTGGCTCTCCTGGTCTCAGGTACCCTCCTTCTACTGTGGAATAGACTCCACCTCCTCTCCTGCCGGTACCAGGCCGCTTTTTCACGGCAAATCCGGACCCATGTTTAGAGGAGAGGATCTTAGTATCCCCGGTCTTCTACCTGTTCCTGCCGCCAGACTTTTGGATATGGCTAATTGTTCCTTTATCGCTTCGTTTACAGCCACGTTTAATAATTCTAGTACCATTACTGTTGTTGGCCTTGACCTCTTTGTACACACCCTATCATATGCTACCTACTTTGAAAACCTCTCTGTTCATCTCTGCCTGATTTCCCCTGTTGGCGAAAAACAATTCCTTTCCTTTCACCTCCCCACGAATTCCACTCTGGAGGCAATTCAGTCTGTCCCTTTGGTCTACCTCCCTGGCAATTACAAGGACCTCTTGGCCACACTTTCCACTTCCACAAGAAATTTGACTGATTTTTCCATTCTCCCTGTTTGGTACATAAACCATAATCAGGACTCTAGCATAGGGATGTTTACTATATTTCGAATTGTTACAGTGGACTACAGAGATCTTGAACAATTGGTCCTTTCCATTCCCCTCGTGTCAAAGAAGTGCAGGTCAGAGCCAGTCTTCTTCACCAACACCTGGACTCACTGATTCCACTTCTAGAAGTTTGGCCATATTGGTCGCCAGTACAAGGTTAATCAACTTGTGTGTATCTTCTCTTTAGGCTACGATACTTTACCAGAACACCGCTGCCCCAAGCCCAGGAGCTACAAGGGAGGCAACCTCAAGTTTGTCCAATCCTACCGGGTCTCTTATGCCGGCAGGTGTGCAAACTGTATGACCAATCACTACTTTAGGACACGAGATGGGCCTGACAATTTTCCTCTTAAACAACGCCTGCCCTTGCCTCTTATCGCGTATTGTATCCCATCCCCTACAGGACGCCATGGAGCCTGCTAAGAATTGTGGTGGCCCCAATGACGCCCCTGTAGCCACTTCCCCCACTTGAGCTACTACTACACCAGTCACTCTATCCCATGATACCTCTTTGGACATCACTACCACATGGCCAGTAAGGACATCCATGTCCCTCTTGTCCCTCTTCTAACAAGTTCTTTGCCCTTGCTAACTTGCTTCTTTCCCATCTAAGCACGTCCCCTCAAGGCAGGGTAGAGTTCTACACTTAGAGGGTCCTCCCCTACACCCTCTTCCACCTATGGTCTCGGCTCTCTTCATGAAAGTGTTACCCCTGGTCAGCCACTCTCTCTCCTACTTTGCACTCATTTCTTTCCTTCGTTCAACACAGGACCCTAGGAATCCGGATTTTGTTTCATTCCTTTCTTAAATTTCTCCGTGGGTTTGTACCTTCCCTCACCTGTAGTTTGCTACCAAGATCCCTATGGGTATAGGGGTTGTCTACCTGCCCGTCCTAGTTTTTACTTCCTCTCATCCTTCTAGCATTTTGTCCCTCCCTCTCCTCCAAGTTCCCCCCCCTCTATCTTTCGTGTCTATGAGTACTTACCCCCCTCACATATGAGGAAGTGGCATCCAACCTTGCTCACTCATCTTCCTTTGCCACCCAGTCCCGACATAGTTCACTTCTCAATCTTGAAGAAGGTGCATTCAACAAACCCTCTTCTCGTGTTCTCTATCCATGACCCGGTCCTATAGTTTTTCTTCCACCCTACCTCTGGTAAGAGTCCGATAGTGTATATCTTGGACAGGACTTGCAAGGACTCAAAAGCTTTGCGGTCTTGCTTCTAGATTATTGTTCTTCTTCAGACCTTGTCTCAGATCTTGCAATAGGTTATGGCCTCCTACCATAAACCAATTGTATGCACTGTTACTCTCCTAAGTCCCAATCAGTGTGCCTCCCTGCCTTTATCTTTCTTGCTTTGAAAAGTGCGCCTACTTGGTTCTGACCATCTACTGCTTTCAATGTCTATGCCTCAAGGTTACAACCCTGTAACTTGCCGTCAAAGGAGGTTTTGATAATGATGACTCCCTTTTTTTGGCCCCTTCCGTCAAGTGCAAAGGGGTTAACAACTACCTTGTAGACAAGCTGAGGTGTTTCCTCAGTGGGGAAAATTGCTCCTTTATATTTCACATTTTCCAGATGACCTTTTCTCCTATTGTTTCTTCTCACTGGGCACCTTGCAAGGGTTCCCCGTCTTTCCTTAGTTATTTTTATTTTTGTGTCTACCTTGGACCTCTCCGTCACGATGGGGCCTATTCTTTCATATGTTGAGGATTTCACCATTACTGTAGCCTCTCTTTCCTACCTTGATAATGTTCATGCCGCAGAGTTTATTTATTTATGCCTGTGCCAAAGTTTCATGCCTACAGACACTTAGATTCCTTCTCTGTCCCTTACACTGAGATGATGGACTATAGGACACTAATTCAGCGATGAGATTATGTTACTTCCCCTATTGCTATTGATTTCATGCTTTTTTCTTCTCATCCACAGGGCCGGTGGCTTCGCAACATGAGCACCCCCTAGGTCTCCACTTACACTTTCATTTCTCTTGGTCTAACTCTGCAGGTGAGTCCTTTTTCTTCTATTTAGAGGCTTTCCCACCCACATGCTGGCCTCTCTCCTCATATTTGCCACCGACTGGTTGTGTCCCTTTTGCTTCCTATCCTGCTCTACGGGATTGACGACTTGGTCCCCTTATATTCACTTCCGAATTGTATGCAGGTCCTTTGTTGCTCTATTCTGCACTGGGTCAGCAAGTGCTTCCCCTCCACGCCTACCCTTATTCGCTCTCCGCAGAGTTTTCTTACACAAGCAGCCTGATTGGCCAGGCATCGTCGGCCCTTAGATTTCCTGCGATTGATATGCTAACCTCACTCTGCTAGCACAACTGTTTCTTGTTTTCCTGCAGACCACTCTATCCACCTGTGCTTCCACACACCTCACTCTCACCGCCACAGCTGCCGGCGCCCTAAACCCAATATCATACCCTTTAGTTGGCGAACTACTGACACCTCCCTGCAGGTAGTCAAACACCTCTCTGTTGATGCTTAAGTTCATCTGGCACTTCCACTCTTGGCCTCTCTCTGTAATGCCCCTCCTTAAAGTATAGTCCTAACGTCCTTTCCTTCTCTTTCCTTTCAACAATTCATGAAAGGAATAGCTATCTTTTTGGATGGTAGTCTCGTTCTAGTGTTTGCCTCACGCATCAGCCTCCTCCTGGTGCCGTTGCCCAAGCTGGTACTGTTACTACCAGCCTACTCCTAGTCATTGGCATCCGTTTCTATATTGGCCCAAGCATCCCCTTCGCATAGCTCTTCTACCCAGAAATATATTGCTACAAGACCTTTTAATGATAATGCATAGTAGCCGTTTGTGGGGTTTACTATAGTTTTGCTTTGAGTCATGTCGATTCCAAAGGTCATGCATTTCCCATTCCACAATTTGTAATTGTTTTAGGCTTCCTTCTAATAACCCCGTTACTGTATTGCAGGCTTTACTTTTACCTTCTACTTTAGGTCTTTGTACAGTGTAATATAGATTTACCTGTGAGTTTTCCTAATACTTTGCTGATTTCATCCTTTTTACATTCAATATGTGTTCTTGTTATACAGCTAGGGGTTTGTTGGCTTGTAGGCGTGATATGCGGTTAAGGCCAGACCTCATGATGTAGGGATTATATGCTTTGAAACCTGGGATGAGGAGGTAATATTGACAGAATGGTTCTCTTAATGACAAATATTGTCTTGCAGGCGAAGCTCGGGAAACCTTTGTCATTACAAAAAATTTTTATTATTATTAGTGATTGTTAAAGTAGAAAACTGTGCCTGCAACTCGGGCTCTGTTATACCAAACCCCTCTAGGTCAATGCAAATATTAAGGAAAATATCCTAATAAAGCTAAATATTTGCCTCAGCAAAGTGGGAAAGGACAATTTCCAGCACTGTACAGTTACTAATGAACCAGCAAAGAAATCTCTAACAATTAGCAATAAAATCAAGGTAAACTCCAGTAAACCTTCAAGACCTAGAGGAAAATAAGGGAGCAGCCGGTAGGCTATAGTGGAAACCCTAGGTCTAGGAGGCAATGGTCATTAAACTACAAGTAACCAAAACACTACAGATGCAGTAGGATGCAAGCCAAAGTACAGAAATGTAAATATCATATCCTATGAAATCTAGACTAAGTTAAGTATCAAGCAGATGTGGTTAAGACAAAATACCAGTTGCCTATACTCTGCTCAAAGGAAGATCTGAGAGTTATCAGGATTAGCAAAGGTAACACACATAAGAATAGTGTAACTTCAGGGACAGCTGCGAATGCTACTCATAGCTGTATTGCACCTGTGATCCCCTAAGTACTGTGTCAATTGCATAAGATGCAAGAGGTAGGTTCTTATCAGTAATTGCATGAGTGTCCAAAGAGGTAGCAGCTCGAATACTGCATGAAGTTGTTGATCAGCTGGCAGATCTCAGATCTGAATCTGGTCGAAAAGGCAGCACTATATTGGTACAAAAAGTCCTGGGTTTTGGGTCCATTGATGGAGCTTACAGTAGTGGAGGAATTTTTCCCAGGGCGATTTCTATAAGGGCTGAGACATATGGGGAGAACAGGATGAGCAAGGTTAGTCGTATATGTACTAAGCTGAGAGGCAATCGTTGCTGGTGGCTGTGAGATGTGCAGGCAATGTACTAAAAGGTTACTGCTTGGGGTGTCCAGGTTGACAATGGTCGTTGCAGGAATCAGGTGGAAGAAGGACAATACTCAGATGTTGAAGGTGGTAGCGCAGACTCGATCTATGGTGTGAAGAGTGATATTGCCATCTGTGAGATTAACTGTCTCTACACGGGTGCAGGTAAGAGCTTTGTTGATAATATCTCTAGGCTGTAGATTATTAGAAGTCTGAGGAGAGCCATTAATCTTGAGAATGTTGGATGAAACACAGCGGGTTATTCCTCTCTTAGCTTGAGGGGCGCTGCGAGATAGTCGGCTGGAGGCAACAGCTGATGTGGGCTTAGGGCCGGTAGTGGTAATTCATCTCTCCTTCTTGACCTATATCCCCCTACTAGGTGCACCACTAATTAAAGGTGTAGGGGGGGCAGAAGGAGGGCAGTGGGAATGGGGGTAGAGGTAAATCCTAAGGTGGAAGGTACGGTGGGACAATGAATTAGTGATGGGGTGGGTAGGGAAGGTTCCTGAGTGGTGTTCTGATAGAGGTTGAATTCAGCAGTTAGGCAAATGATGTATTTTGTAAGACCAACAATTTCCTTCCTAGAGTGATCATTGATCCTCTGCACAACATTGCAAAGCACAAGGAGGTTCCGCGCAACACGACCTAAAGGTTAATCTCTCTACACACCTATAGATGCAGATGATAGAAGAATGGTCCTCCTGATGGAGGGGATATTCTCAGTTGCACAAGGGCTATCTCAGGCGTGGAGGATCTAGTATTGCTGTAGGCTGGGTTAAGCCAGGTGTGGCCAGGTTTAGCAAATTTGGTTGGTAGTGTGGATTCTCCAACAGAAGTAGGCGAGATGCCAGGTTGAAGATTAGGAGGGCGGGGAGTAGTAGCTTTCTTCTTTCGCCTCACTGGGAGTGTAGGAAAATAAACATGTGCCTAGTCAATGGAGGACGTGTTTACGACTTTCACCACTAGGCATTAATATGAGGTGGTGAGATACGGCTGGGGGCCAATGAGTGTACCCCCTGGTTCAAAAACCGGTCCGGCTTTTGCAACAACTCTAGTTGTAACTGAGACCAAGCATTAAAGTTATTGTACCTTAACTAGTAATCATTTTATGCCAAATCAACAAAAATAATAAAAATAATAGAAAAAAAAGTGTAATAAAAAGTGGCCTCTAGCTAGACCTCAGCCTGCCATGCAGCCAATGGTATTGACTGCCTTCCTTTCGATGTCTACAGTCCACACCTCCACCCGTGATTAGAGTGAAGACATAAAGGCTGCCGAGGTTGCCCAGATGTATCATATTCTCTTAGCCACTATGGCACTCAGTAATTGGCAACCAACTAGTTACAGGTAGGCCCTCAAACAGCTTGCATCCACTCTCTCCCTTGAGTAGACACGCCAGGAAGTATTAACGACGCAAGCCACGATTTCCTTGTACCCCTAGGTCCTCTTTTCTCCTTTCCTTCATGTTTGCCCACTTTCAGGCACTGACCCGAACCCAATCTGGAAGAAGTGGCTCCTAAACATGCTGCCTCATCCGGCTCCTCTGCTCATGCTCTAGGGAGCATCTCCTATTCCGTTGGGAAATCTGTACATGTGTAACGACCCCTAGATCAGTTACTATAGCTTACCGAACCTCAGCCCAGCCAGTGGTCCTACTAGGACGTGGATAGGAACGGTACCAGACACCTGCAATGTGACATAGCAACTATAGGTACCTTTCATGAAGAAAGGGTACTTAGGTACCTAGTTAGGTAGGGTAACCCAGCAAGGCCGGGTAACATTAGTGCACACTTAGGTAGGGTAACCCCGCTAGACAGGGTAACCCGGAGCTACAGTCAGGCAGGGTAACCCTCTTGAGTAGGGTAACCCGGAAGCATGGTTAGGCAGGGTAACCCTTTAAATAGGGTAACCCATCTCCTCAGTTAGGCAGGGTAACCACTGAGGCAGGGTAACAGGGAGCCCGAGGAAAACATGGTAAGCAGAGTAGACGCCGCCGGGTGTGCTACATTCATGTAACCAAGTGTTTCTAGCTCGTGGAATCGCGTGTAACAAATAGGTCAGTTACGCGGAACCTTCTGGTGACGCAAAGGGGCATTATAGAGACTTCCGCTGCGATTTGCACAATGATAGGGCCCAGTTACCCTACCATGGGGATCGTGGGTGAAATCGTGGACCTCAAGTTACCCTACCCTAATGTCACACGAAACGCGAAATCTTACTACAAGTACCCCAAGGTGGTTGGAGTGATTTTGGCGCGTCCAACACCCCCTTGGGGCTCCCACGTTTGCCCCTTGCGACGGGTGGTAAAGGGTGACAGTTGGTCAAAGCCTAACAAAACTGAGAAATCGAAGGTGGCAGCGCAACCCCGTATACGTCACTGCCGTGCTTGCGACAAGAGGCTGTCCGCAGGATAGATATAGTGGTGGGCGACGGCCGACCCGGGCAAGTTGTTAGTATTCACATCAGATGGCCTTCCGAGGGTACTCTAGGTGCCTATAATCCCCCTGGGAGGTATGGGGGTCCCCCAGAATAGCTATCTGAGAGTCGGGGATAAACGGAAGTTTGTCTGGATAAAACTCTACTACTTACACAACGATAGCCCTGGCGCTACACCATGACTGAGGGACGTTACAGCACTCTAAGAGGCATTCAGTCTTATCACGGCTATGGTGATCCCCGAATGTTTGGCTATAGGTAGCGCCTAGTAGCCAACTTAGTAAAGACACTTACCGCGGGAGCTACGCAGTCACAAAAAAAGCTGCCGATAGGCCAGGTAGACACAGTTGACTGCAGTGCTTGCATAGACGGGAAATGGCCATAGGGCTACTGAGTCTCATACCTAGTTTTGGGTCCAAAGTCGTATTGTCAGTTGGGAATTGACAAGACGGCGATCGGAAAGGTTTTTCTCTCCTGCAGGCATAATCAAAATGCATTGCAGAAAACCTTTATGATTGAACGGACTCAACTTATCCTAGCGATCCACAGGCCCTGAAGTTAATTCCGGAAGGGCCATGTGTCAGATGATTCCTGAGTGGAGAAGGGAGCTCTCTTAACGGTCGGAGTCGGGATGGGTGTCGTTGGCTTTATAATTCTACTTAAGTAAACGCGAACGGCACTCTACTTTGATAACCAACTATCCTCTCGAGAAGACTTGAATTGAGTGACGCTCTGGCTTAACGATATTAAGTTTTATCATTTAATTCATTTATTTTATCTTTACCTTCTGTGAACTTTGCGTTGAGTCTTTTGGTGCGGTCGCAACCTTAGGATCCATCTTCCTATAGGGTGCCCCCTTTACAACATGCCCACTACAGCATGATTATTGTCTGCCTCATTTGAGCCATCATTCAGTTTTAATTTCCCTCTCTATTCCTAAAGAAGGTGAATGAGGTGGTGCGTGACAAGCCAGAAAAGGACTCCAATGACTGTCGCTGCTCCTTCGAGATTATTGTCCTTCTTCAAACTGGATCCAAGATGGTCAAGAATCATGTCGCACTCTGGCTTGAACCTCTCCCCAGTTGTTTCGCTGGCTATCCCTTATCCTTAATGCTCAGTCATTGGCCTTTCTTCTTTTAATGCTTCAATCACCTTGGTCCATACCATTCTTTCGACTCAATGTCCCTGCCTTGATGTGTCAACCCTTGTTTAAGGACATTTAAGGCAGTTTTCACAAAGTTGACTCCTCCTTTCTGGCTTTGTCACTTAGGTGCAAAGCCCTCAATCACTGTCTGGTGGCCTGGTCACCTCCTTTCTCACTGTAACTACTTGCACACTTTGGTTTCTAGGTTTTCCAAAGACCTTTTCTCCAACTTCAGTCGGGATAGAGCCAGAGTCTCCTATATCCCATTTGATATTTGTTAATTATGTTTCTACATTAGATATTTCTGTGCCTAGAGAGCTTATTCTACCCTATGTTCATGATTTCGCCATCACTATGGCTTTGCGTTCCTAGTCAGGCAATATTCGCTCCCTTAAACCTTTAATTTCCAGGTGGCATTGCATAGCCTCCTGACACCTTGTTTCCTTTACAAAATACCAAGACTCAGCTGGTTGACTGCAGGACCCTACTAAAGTGTGATGCATATGTTATTTCTCCTATTGGTATTTATTCTAAATATTTTTCCCCTCAGTCCCAAGTTTGCTCACATGGGTCCTAGTTTACCCTCTCCCTGTTTGCTCATGAGCATTTTTCTGATGTCCACCTTTGTCAAGGGTTAGCTTCTCTACCATTTATTGTCACTTGCCTTCTGGGGCTGGTCTTGCCACCTTTTTGTGTAAGGATTTTGATGTCTGACTCCTTGTTTCTTTTGTTCTTTAGGGGGATAACCACCAAATCCCATCTCGCACTCTCACGGACACTATGTAGGGCCTCGGGCACTGCGACCAGCTGTGGGTCACCTTGTGCTTTCAGTCCATAGCGATACTAATCTTCTATACTGAGGCCAGTGTGCTACCACATCTCTCTTTATCAATTTACTGAGACACTCTGGCAGCTCTTCAGGTGATCTGCTTTCAGCCTTCAGTTAGCAGTACCACAGCAAGCATTACTCAGGGCTTGCCCTCCCTGCTAGGCACTCGCACTTGAGATTCCCTCTCAGAGATTTGGTGGTACTACCAACATAACATCTGCCTCCAAACTGGTATACCTCTTCTTATTTGTATCCAGTATGTAGACAGCTTCTATTGACCCATTTAGCTACTTGTTACTACCTATCCTCTGCACAATTTCTCTTACTCTGCTAATGCCGTCCGACCTTCTGTTGTCTATTCATCCTTCCCCACTCATAACCTCTAAACCTCGACCATTTCTGTGGTTAGGCCAAAGTCTATTGACCTTCTTCTCTATGATTGGCTTACCATGGCCCTCCTACCTATATATTATCAATATCCGCATACATTGTTACTCTGTTTCTTTAGGGACTGACAGAAGTTGATTATGGGCCGCCTTCACCACATTCCAGCTAACAAGAGCTACATGGCAGCTTATGCTGCCTGGTACTCTACTGAACTTTATTCCTACTATACCAGCTGTGGGAATGAGAAAGAAACTTGCAGCCACACTTTCGTTCACTGCCTTATAGCTTCCAGGACGCTTACCCCACCTCCTGGGCATAATTGACAATGATCCAATCCCCAATCTCTGGTCTTTCTTTACGCCTTCTTATCGCTCACAGCTGCTTGATCTGGCAGTCTAGCAACACCTTTCCTCCGATTATGCTGACCACCTAAGCTCCGCTGTCTGTCCCTCATTGTGTTTCACTCTACCCACGGCTCCTCTTGGCACACATGTACCTTTCCGCTCTCCACTATGTTTCGATTAGTTAGATTTTCTTAGCTTCCTACCTGCATGCGGGTTTTGAAGATATATTTTCTTTCCTTTCATGTCAGAAGTTGGCCTTTCTGCCATTATTTGTTTATTATAGTTCCAATTGTTCACTGTGGGTGTGGATCTCTATTATGTAATGCGATACAAGAACCTTTTGAGGTGTTATTTTATTTATTGATTTCTTTTAGATATAAGGTTTGCTTTACGCTGTATCTCCCCCACCATCTAAGTTCTTGTACATTAAAAAGTAATTCATGAAATAAAATAATCTAAAAAAAACAAATCTAAAAAAAAAAGGTACATATAGTGAGGACATGCTGCACTTCCTCTATTTTCCTGCCCGTATATTCTCAACACCTATAGTAACGCTTTTAGTTCACAAACCCAGCATTCCTGACTGACCTTAGTGTCTGTGTCCACAAGCTGTACCCATTAACCAGTGGCGTCCTCTATCCGTCCAAGACCCTAGCGCCCCGTAACTTAAGGAGTCTTATTACACGCCCCATTCACTTCTAGAATGCTCTGCTCTCTTCCGTCTACTGGTTACCTTATCCGTTTTTAGTTGCCGGAAGTACCAGGTTCCCCACCTCATGCCTGACAACTGAAAGGATTTTGAACCTGTGGAATCTGTACTCCTCCCGGTCGTCTGCTCCGCCGATATTAACTGGTTTCTGTTGATGGAAGGCTGGTTAAGGGCAGCTCCCTTCTTCGCGACCCTCTTGCTCTGCCTGCTAGTCACTTCCACAATGTCCACTCACTTGTGAATGACGTTTTCTCACTTGACTCCTGTCTTCCTGACCTTGCTGACTCTGTCACCTACCCTCACCCTTAGCCCCCTCTTCCACCACCTTCTCCTTTTACAATTGGTAAGCCCCGTGGCCATCCATATTACCTTGTCCTCAGTGCACCATCCCCTCCCACATTGCCCTCTGCCCCAATCACACCAGATGTATCCTTCTTCTACTCAAACCCACCTCTTCACATCTATCCATTTATCCCTCAGGCCACCACTACTCCCACAATCTGGCTCTTGACTTCTACCCGCTCACAGTCAGCAGGGCTTTTGGCAAGAACTGCAAGGGCAATGGACCTGGTGCTTCCCCTTGCCATTGTGCAGTACTAGTAATGTAAAGTGCCTCCTCTCATCCGGCCATTTAAGAGACAACCCCTTATCCTATTTTTGCATCTTACTGGTAGCTCTACACTTTACTCCAGGTTCACACAACAAGGGCTTTGGCCATCATCCTCACATCCTGCTTACGAGACTATGCTTAAATTGTCCAGAATAATGCTTAGTACTTCTGGTCCTGCTCATTCTGCGCTAAGGTAAATCACAGTGGTACAGTCTCCCTTTAAGCCTGAGACCCTTCTGTCCTCCTGCTTTCCTATGCCAATTCTTTCAGTTCCTTCTCCCTCCACCACAACCTGTCTATCTCTGTTGAAGAAACTAAATAGCCTCCTTCCTGGTGGTATAAATGCCACCTAGGTGCCAATTTACTCCAACACCTAGGTCTACCTCCTTATTGGCAACTGAGAGCTCTACCCAGCCTTACAACCTCCATCAAGAACCTCACGTGAATCTCCATCATTTCTACCTGCATTGTAAACCCATACCTCACTCTAGGATTAGCTTGGGAACCACATCCCTTTTCGTAACAGCTGACCCTCCAGATATAGATTGAATAGTTTTTTTCATATTGATTATTTAGCAGAATTACAACTCCATTATGGCCTAGTCCTCCAATCCTTTATCGCACTGCTTTACCTGCTATAAGCTACCCATCTTTGGTACTATGTTCAAGGTGGATCACCCTCTATGCCACTTGTGGTCTATGTATAACACCAGTCATTAACACTACTGTTCAAATCAATCCTGATCAAAGTTGGCCAACAGTGAACCTGTCTTCAACAGCAATCTCTCCTCAACTGCTTGGTGCACCAAATGTAATAGTAAACAATCTGCCCAGCACCGGGACTGTACACATTTCCCTATTCCTCCCCGTTATCGTACTCCTGTGCCTGGGGCCTGTCCCAATAGTCCTCCTCCCCCTCATGTCATAGAACCAGCTATGGATCATCACACCCCTTTGGGTATCCGCAGGCTCTTCCTTTCCACTAGTGGTGCTAAGCTACATGTTACACCAATACTCGACATTGCTTTCGTGACTGAAACCCCCTGGTTAGAACGACCTCATCTTCTCTTCATCTGGCCCTGAAACCTGACTCCTTCTCCTTCTAGGCCTTAATACATGCCTAAGCATGTTTCGATAAGCTAGGTTTGGCTTCACCCCTCATATGTCCCCTCCCACATTCCTCCTCCCACCATGGTACATGCTCGGCAAACTAATATCCCACACATTGCCTGCCTCCTCCTCTCCGCTGGTCCACTCACTTCTCTTCTTTGTACAACAAGATACCTTTAGCCTAGGGATATGTTTGCTTACTTGTTTAATTCCTTTGCAGGTTCGTCCCCTCCTCCTTCTAATATTTGCTTACAACACTGCCATCTTCAAAATGGTATTCTTCATGTTTTCCGCGGATTCATTTCCTTTGATCCTCCCTGCCTCTCTTTCTACATCTCTTAGGATAGCCTTTTATGTTGCTGCAACTTGGTTGAATTCTCATATTATTTTCTGTGTCTTTTGTGATACAGTGAATGTTCTCCTCTTGGACTTTTTTTGTACTCTATAGTATTTGGGCTTTCGTTTCCAGGAATTTTTATTCTTAATTCCTACAGTACATAGGTTTCATCACCATCACACTACCATACAGTAGACCCATCAGTCATTTTCCCTTCCTTGGACTTGCCTTCCCTTACCCTGGGAGACCTCTATGTTCATCTTCCTGCCACCAACTTATTGGCTGTCCTTTTTCACATGGACGGTGTAACCTAATGGAGCTAAGCTCTCATAGCCCCAAGTGTGGGCTTTTCCCTCTTAAACACCTTTGAGATATTCACAGATTATCGCACTGAGTAGCTCTTTATGCCCCAATGTCATTGTTATAGCTGTTGTCATATCCACTCTTACCTCCTACTTTAAATGTAGTGATACTGCACTCCCGTCTCACAGTTCTAATCATCTTCCTATTTCTCGGACCTTGAGTCAAACTGCAGTTATACCACTGGGACGAATGCCTAATTCTGTCTTGGCTCAGAGGATGGCACTCATTAGGACGGCAATGTCTTTTCTGTTGCCTTAGACTCTCTGCTCCCAAGCTCTTCCACTCGGCTTTGGCTTTAAGTGTCACTCCTGACACTTGTGTTTCATACCCTGCTATCATAACCATGTTTTGTGCCCCTTCATGATGCAATGGCCTGTTGGTTTCCACTAGTTTCTACCCTGCACATGGAATTACACTGTTTCTCTCCGGACGTTATATACCTATACTGTCCTTTCACTACGAAACATTCTGCCTGCCTCTCCAATGGTGGATAATTAAACACTATGAAGGCTACTAGTGGGCCCCTTAGTGTGACCTCCATTTAATGACCACACTATACTGCATCTGGACAGCCCAGAGCCCGAATGTTAGTTGCCAAACACCTTGCTTCCACTCTCTTCCTTAAGCTACTACTCGCATAGGCATGAAACAGGGCCTCCACGATTATTTCTTTCGCCACAGTTATCCTTCCACTCTTTGTTCTCTCCTACACCCTTTCCTGGATTCACCAACCTTGGTGCACGCAATTCTCTCCTTACAACGTCCTTGCCGCAAAGTGTTAACGCCTTTTCTGCACATCAATGTCGGTTTATTGTATATTGATTCTTCTATTATGGCAGTATCTCTTAAGCGCAGAGGGGTCAATCACTACCTTGTGGCCTGGGGTTAGTCTTTCTCACTGGTTGTACCTACTTTATGTTGTTTTAAGGTTCACCAATTACCTTCTCTCCTGTTTCAGTAGGCACCCTGCTATGGTAACTTGTATCCACCATTTTGTTTTTCATTTATCTTTCTACTAGGTATTTTTCTGTTCATGGATAACTTATTATTTCTGATGTTAATGATTTTCCCATCCAGGTAGCTTCTCCTTCTTACAGGTGCAATCTTCACTCTCTTCAACCTATATTTGCCAGGCTGTAACCCAAGGCCTCCAGGCATTTAGGTTTCTTCCCACTACCCAATACTGACCTTCTTTAGGGGAGGGCCCCACTACAGCATAGTACCTCGAATGGTTTCTAATTGCTATTGATCCCATACTTTGCTACCCAGTAGCCTAATATTGGCTGGCTTATCTAGTGGTTTACCACCTTCCATTTCCACATACGTCCACTTCTCTGGTCATCTATGCCACACCCTGTTTGCTACTTCCACTATTTAGAGTCTTACAACTTCACGCGCTGTACTTTCTCCCCTTCTTTACCAACCACTAGCCATGTCAGTCTCTCCCTCAATTCTCCTTGATGAGGCTGACTTACTAGTTCCCTGTCTATCTCTTGTTTATTGCATGCGTGTTTTCTGCAGCCAATTTCCATCATAGGTATCTAATTGCCTGTAGATCACACACATAGCAAGCCTTTCTTCTGAGTCCTCCATCCATCCAGTCCCCTACTTAGTCAGGCATAGATGTTGCTAGGACAGCCT
Organism: Tuber calosporum; assembly: GCA_003316355.1. NCBI lineage: Eukaryota > Fungi > Ascomycota > Pezizomycetes > Pezizales > Tuberaceae > Tuber > Tuber calosporum. Next base: position 79,525 of record QFET01004993.1, on the reverse strand, counting down.
GTAGTTAGTTTGTTCTCAGACTGCTGGTAGCCCAGTTGATGGAGGCCTGCTTCCTAATTACCTGTTACTCCGGTGCTATCGTGCTCTAGACTTTTTCTTGTTTGACAGTTATTGACTCGCAACTAAGGTCCTGTCTTTGAACTGCTGTACCTCTCCTCATTTACCTCTAGTGCAAACATACCTCACAATTGATACTCTCGTCCACCTGGGACTCCCACTCTTGAGCTCTCTCTAACTCACCCTCACCCCCTTATGCAGGGAGTGGCTTAGTTCAACTTCCAAGGTTTGCCCAGCAGCAGGGTTCATGACCTGGCTCCCTAGGACTAGCTTACCACCACCCCTCCATCCGAATACTATTCTTTCAGACCAGGTGTAGATCGCAATCACTTGTGGCGCGTTGTGAAGTTCATTCGAATCCCAATACAGACTTAGCGCTGCCTAAGAGCTACTTTGCAGCGGACCCCTCTGGCTACTAGGTTTACCTCGGTTTCACTCTGACCCTGCTGGCTGGATCAGGAACAAACCTATAGCCACACGGTCATCCTCTCTCCCACATATCTCTCTGAACACTCACGCCATCTGCGTGGCCTACCTGATATCTGTTCTCCGCCCCATCTAAGTATTCTCTCCAACTTCTTTGAACTCTCTGCTGTTCTATCCACAAATCTGGCACTGCCATTGCCCATCACCTGCCATCCCCTGGGCTTTGCTCTTAGTACCCCATAGGTCATCACTCTTACCCATCATCCTTTATAGTCCCTCTTGTTTATTTTTATTCTTCTGCTTTCTTACTTTAGTTAGCTTTATTTCGTTTTTTATGTGTACATTAGGTTTTTAGTAGTGTTTTTTCTCCTTACTAGCTACAAGGTGGCCCTTCTGCCTTTCTTTGTATCCTATACTTTCTTTTGTTAAGCATAGGTAGTGATGTATCTTCTGCTAGGAAGTACTAGGAGCTTTGAGGGTGTAGTTTAACTTGTTTTTCCAATTTGGTTTTCAGATATTATTTACGCTCTTTCTTTGGATGCATTTGAGTTCTTGAGTCTCAACAACTAATACATCAATACAAATAAAGAAAGACGATGAAGAAAAAATTGAAAAAGATCTGATTCTAGTTGTGACAAACTCCACTTCCCCTATTTTGTGGCCTTTACAGTTTCCACACTTCTTTTAATATAATTAACCTCTCAAACTCCTGCTTCATAACTTCTATTTGGCCCCACGTCCTTAAACTATACTCATGGGAACCTTGTTGTCCAGCATGGTTCAGTCTTCTCATTCCCTTCCGTGTGAGGACTCAACTTATCCCACCCTCCTGGTTAACTCCACTTCATTACCCAATTCCAACTGGAATCCCTTATACCTATTATCTATTGTGAATGACATGTACCCCAATTATCCTCACAAGACCTATATTACCATTCCAGTGCACAATTTGTTTGTGCTTTCTCTTTTGTTCAGCCATTGGTGGTGAAGTCACAGTAATTTAAAGGTAGGATAAGCTCACCTTTATTATTGGTTACTGGGCTGCTATAGAACATACCTTTACATACCTCAGCGTGTAGACTATCAGTTCATACCTCATCTTCTTGGATTCCTCTCTTCCTGGCCTGGGACATAGGGTTGACCACCCACAGCCTTTCATCCTCTATTCTCTTGGTCTCTCATTTCCCTATATACCATTTGGGCCACCCAGTCCTCCATACGACCCTTGTTTGCTTACTTTTCCATGTCAACCTCATGTCCCTTCCCCTTGTTCCTTTACCCCATCTTCAGCCGTCCCTAACCTCCCTCTTGTTATCTACTACTGTGACATCTCGTATCTTAGGTTTGCGGACATGCTCGCTAAATTGCAAGTGGGTAGTACTTGGCAGGGCCTGTGGGAGTATTTGCGATTGATTGTGTACTGTGCTTTCTAGTCACCCCTTCAGCCCAAGTTGCTCAGCACAGCTTGTCTCTATCACCCCTCATGTAAAATAAATACCCTGTTTCCTTCCTGCATCCAGTCAGCGGTTTCATGCAACACAGTTAGGGACATGGATTTGAACTACAGGAATCCAGTACTGTATTATTATGATCATTATACAGAGATATTACTCTTAGCCGGCATGCCCACCCACTGGTGGCGCATGAATGTTACCTGTAGCGCCTAGGGTAATAACTGTTGCCTCACTCAACAATAAAGATTGACCACGCTCATTTAACACAATATACATTGTTGCTCGCCTTCTAACCAGGCACTGTGTGCAAGGTCTATCAAGAGGGCGACACAGACAATCCAATACATCCCAAATCCACTACCTAGCGATAAATATCTGCATAGGTACAGTCTAATCCGTACAGCCAACTCTGGCAATACCAATTGGAACGAGGACTCTCAAGGAAATGCAAAATTTAATGAGTGGGCTCCTGGAAAAATATAGGAGCTCATTAAGACCCTGAAACAGGGACTAACTTGGTCCATGAACCTAACGATATAGTTTACCAAGCAGACTAATACCTATACGATATGGTATTTCACCAATTGTAATTCCTATGTCATGCTGAAAGCTATCAAAAGAAACTGGGGCAGCCAGTATCAACCACATAGGTAAGTAGCCAAGTGGGCCAGTTGCAGTTCTCAGAAAATATTGAAAAATTCGATAATTCACTAAGTAATTCAAAATGGCAGAATAAGGAATATCATCTCTGGCTGAGGAAAGGTTCCCATGATCAGAAAATAACCGAGGTCTATTGTGTCAATATGCTGTGGGGGGAATAATATACTTTTGGTCCAACAATTCTTCGCGATGTGTTCGAAATATGAGAAGAGTTGGATAAGCACATCAAAGAATACAAGTTAGAAGCTGTCGGCAAACAGTGAGAAACTGGATACAAATATAACTGTGGGTCCCAAGCTTTAGCCATCATCATGTAATGCAAAAGGGCTCTTATCAATATCATAAATTTTAATCACAATCTTTGCTAATTTACCTCCGATTCTTCCTAGACAATCACAATCTAATAAGAAATATTATAAGGCTAGTCAACTTCGCTTGCCCTTTGAATTGACTATCCATTACAGTATATTCATAATATGCCTTGTTACCTAGGTTCTACATATGCCTTGCAGTAATATCCAAGTTATACCATAGGAATCATACAGACATACTACATGTACCTTTGCGCTGTACTAACTCCTCCATGAATCAGGTTCTTCGCGACATCTTTATCCAAGGAAATAATTGCATACCCCCTCAAGTATTTTCAAGCCTTCATATAACATGAACCCTTTTCAGTTCCCCGAGCTCCTGCTCATCCCAACTGAATCAGACTTGCACCAAGTCTATTCAAATTCTGAAGGTCTACCTTAAAGTAGAAAGTATTCTGTTATTAACATAGAGAAGAATAAGTAACCTACAGTTTTTCTCTAGATTTACACCAACCAGTTATATACTGTTTGATTGGACATTTCGAAGATATTAACTCCTCTCTTGAAAAATGTCTTCTATACAATTGATTGAGAATACAGAGATAGCCGTATCGCTGATGGAAGAAGTTTCTCAAGTAGGCAGTAACTATGTGCCAAGTCTCTCACGGACACCTTTGACTCTCAACCACATCTAACAACCCAGTGCAGTCCAAAATTTCAGCCCTAGGTACTTGTTGATCCACACCAAAACCTGCTGACAATCAAAACCTGCCTGGAAAACATTAGCTGAATGTAAGGGTAAAGCTTTTTGGAATTTCAACTGAATCCTACATGAATTGGCTCATAATATTCACCTAGACTTCCACAACCTGTCTAGCCAAGTGGAGATAAAGGTGGAGCAACTACAGCACTATGTAAAACTACTGACATGTTGGAAACTAATCATAGGTGAAGTACTAAACCGGCTTCGCTCATGGCTTTAAATGCTGGCTTTGGACAAAATTAGTTTGAAAATAGCAACAACTTAGAAGCTGGAAACAAAGTTTCAAGCTCTACAATATCAGTCTTCAAACCAGGACGTAATATGTAATCAACTGCATGCAAATATTAGTACAAGAAGTCAGGAAGCTTGTGATCATGATTGCCAATTGAGAGAAGACTGTGGACTTCAAAGAGCGGAACTTGTGCAGAGGAACGTTTTACTACAAAAGTAATATGAGCGGACCTCAAGGGACTTAAGAGAACTCCTCCAGTGCCAAGAACTGTAACGGGGGCACCCTATAGGAAGATGGATCCTAAGGTTGCGACCGCACCAAATGACTCAACGCAAAGTTCACAGAAGGTAAAGATAAAAATAATTTAATCAAATGATAAAACTTAATATCGTTAAGCCAGAGCTTCACTCAATTAAAGTCTTCTCGAGAGGTTAGTTTGTTATAAGTGTATAGTGCCGTTCGTGTTTACTTAAGTAGAATTATAAAGCCAACGACACCCATCCCTACTCCGACCGTTAAGAGAGCTCCCTTCTCCACAAAGGGATCATCTGACACATGGCCCTTCCGGAATTAACTTCAGGGTCTGTGGATCGCTCGGATAAGTTGAGTCCGTTCAATCATAGAGGTTTTCTGCAATGCATTTTGATTTTGCCTGCAGGAGAGAAAAACCTTTCCGATCGCCCTCTTGTCAATGGCCAACTGACAATCCGACTTTGGACCCAAACCTAGGTATGAGACTCAGTAGCCCTATGGCTTTTTCGGTCTATGCAAGCACTGCAGTCAACGGTGTCTACTTGGCCTATCGGCAGCTTTTCTTGTAACTGCGTAGCTCCCCCGGTAAGTGTCTTTACTGAGTTGGCTAAATAGGCGCTACCTATAGCGAACAGTTAAGGGATCACCATAGCGGTGGTAAGACTGAATGCCTCTTAGAGTCCTGTAACGTCCCTCAGTAATGGTATTACGCCTGGGCTATCGTTTTGTAAGTAGTAGAGTTATATCCGGACAAACTTCCATTTAAACAGGCCTCTCAGATAGCTATTCCGGGGGACACCCATACCTCCCATAGGGATTATAGGAACCTAGAGTACCCTCGGAAGGCCATCTGATGTCCATACTAACAACTTGCCCATGTCGGCCGTCGCCCACCCCTATATATATCATTCGGACAGCATCGGGTCGGAAGGACGGCAGTGACGTATACGGGGTTACGCTGCCACCTTCGATATCACAGTTTTGTTAGGCTTTTACCAACTGTCACCCTTTCCCACCTGTCGCAAGGGGCAAACGTGGGAGCCCCGAGGGGGTGTTAGACGGGCCAAAATCACTCCAACGACCCTGGGGTACTTGTAGTAGGATTTCGCGTCTCGCCTGACATTAGGGGAGGGTAACTTGAGGTTCGCGATTTCACCAGCGATCCCCAAGGTAGGGTAACCGGGCCCTATCATGGTGCAAATTGCTGCGGAAGTCTGTGTAACGCCCCTTGGCGTCACCAGAAGGTTCCGCGTAACTGACCTATTTGTGTCAAGCGATTCCACAAACTAGCAACACCTGGTTACACAAATGTAGCACGCCCGGCGGGGTCTACACTGCTTACCATGTTTTCATAGGGCTCCCTGTTACCCTGCCTAAGTGGTTACCCGGCCTAACTGAGGAGATGGGTTACCCTATCTAAAGGGTTACCCTGCCTATCCATGCTGCCGGGTTACCCTACTCAAGAGGGTTACCCTGCCTAACTGTAGCTCCGGTTTACCCTGTCTAGCGGGGTTACCCTACCTAAGTGTGCACCAAGGTTACCCAGCCTTGTTGGGTTACCCTATCTAACTAGTTACCTAAGTACCCTTTCTTCATGAAAGGTACTTATGGTTGCTATGTCACTTTGCTGGTGTCTGGTACCAGTCCTGTCCACGTCCTAGTAGGACCACTGGCTGGGCTGAGGTTCGGTAAGCTATACCAAGTGATCTAGGGGTCGTTACACTACTCCCCTCTTCTATAAATCTGTCCTCAGACTTAGTTTTCTTGTGTGGGCTGATTTTTTCCCACTTAACCCCCTTTCAGGTACTTTTCATACACGGTGATCCCTTGGCTTAGCAGGATACCGGTGATGAAAACACAGCAATGCCTCGCCTGCGGTTCCTTCCAACATCTCAAACGGCTCCCATGAAATTTCTTCACTGCCATACCCTTCCCACGACACCAAGTATTGTACAAACCAGTGTGGGAATTTTGCTTTCATATTTCCATACCAGCGGCTATCGACAATGGCTCTTACTATATAGCTGGGCTCCGAATCAACAATGTCAGGTTCTGGTATAGCTTTAGTAGGTCTGCCTACCAGATCCTCACAGTAAGGTTCCAGAAGTCCCACATTGAAGACCGGACGGATTGTCCACCTTGCAGGCAGCTGTAGCTCATAAGCACGTGTCCCTATTTTCCTCTTAACTACAAAAGGTCCAAATCTATTGTAGTCTAGTTTCTCCATAGGTCGCTTAATGCGAATATTACGTAGGTCCAACAAAACACGGTCTGCCTTCTTAGCTCTGCCTTGGACAACATCCGCCAGGGTGACATACTCCTGTGATGGAAGACGCTTCTGGTCATTCCATTTCCGCTGTCGTTCCTGGGTCCATTGTAATGTCTCTCGAATGTCTTGCCATGTACCCTCCCAATCCTTGACAACAAGTTCTCTGTTTGGGTGTATACATTGATGTTCAGACACGGCCTCAGACCAATTGGTCCGTGGCACAAACCAGTAGTCGCCTCGAAGGGTGACACCTTCGACGACTCGGATACTGACGTATTGTATGCGTGGTCCGCTAAGGGTAGCAGTGCAGCCCAAACGTCTTGCTAGTAGGAACAGTAACTTCTTAGGTACTGTTCCAAGGTCTGATTAACCCTCTCAGTTTGCCCATCTGTTTCCGGATGGAAGGCTGTCGATACATTGAGTTTGACCTGTGGTAGATCCATGAGACTCATTCAAAACTTGGAGGTGAAACGGGTATCGCGATCAGAAATGATCGATTCTGGGAGCCCATGCAATCACCAAATCTCCTTCAGGAATATGACCGCAAGTTCCTTTATGGGCACATCAGTTGCTAAAGGGATAAAGTGAGCCATCTTGGAGAATCTATCCACTATGACCCAAATCTTTGTATATCACTCTAAGTTTGGTAATGCCACAATGATGTCGATGGAAATAGCATTCAATGGTCTCATCGGAACTTCAATAAGCTCAGGCAAGCCAAACTTCTTATGCCGGATCGTTTTGCTTCTCTGGCATACATCACAGATCCGAACATATTCAGTGATGTTTTCCTCCATTCTCGGCCAGTAGAAGTTTGCCTTAACTCGTGCTATTGTCTTGTATGTTCCTAAGTGTCCAGCGATGCGTGAATCATGTTCTGCTTCCATGATTGTTCGCTTAAGCCCCTTATCTTTCGGAATATACCACCGATAATTGTAGGTGAGCAAGTCCTTTTCGACATCGAAATGGGCATCCACAGTGTTACTTTTGTTAACCACTGCCCTCAGTACTACCAGGTACGCCTGATCTAGTTTCGCAGCAGCACGCAAGGCTGTCAGAAACCCAGACTGCAGGCGAAACCCTTGACAAGTAAGTAGCACCAGTGGGCGCAGCAGGTCTCGTTCCTGCTGTATGTGCCACTGCCCAGGCCGAAAAAATGTTGGTGGTAGAGGATCACTCCCCCCTTACGGGCGGTAGTCCCTATGCCGCGATAACGCATCTGCCTTCTCATTAAGCCGGCCTTCTCGGTACACCACCTTGAAGTTAAACGGCTGTAGGAATTCCGCCCAGTGGTGTTACCTCTTTTTTAGGACTTTGGTACTATTAAAGTACTCCAGATTCTTGTGGTCTGTATATACCACAATCTGGTCCTCCACCGAGCGCAACAGATGATCCGATTCCATGAATGCTGCCACGATCGCCGTCATCTCTTTATTGTGAACATCGTAGTTCACCTCCGCAGGCAGGAACTTCCTACTGTGATAGGCCACTGGGTGTCATTTCTGGTCATCACATAATTGGGATAGCACAGCACCCAATGCGAAATCACTGGCGTCGGTCTCCAACTTAGTGGGACGAGAGCCATCAAAGTCTGTCAGAATAGGACCAGTGGTGAACAACTCTTTTAGATGTTCAAATGACCGCTCTCAAGCGGGTGACCAGTCCCACTTTACATCCTTCTTGGTCAGATCAGTTAGAGGTTTTGCCACTTTACTAAACGCGTTGATGAATCGACGATAGAAGTTCGCAAAGCCCATGAAGCATTAAACGTCAGTTACGTGCTGAGGAGTCTTCCAAGCCTTGATCTCCTCTACCTTACGAGTTGTCATAGATATCCCATGCTCAATGATCTTATACTCTAGGAATTCAACTTCCCTTTGGTGAAAGGTGGACTTCTTTATGCTAATGCAAAGACCTGCCTTGCGCAGTCTCTCCATTACCTGACGAACTAACATAACATGTTCTTCGATCATCTCTGAGTATATCAAGATGTCATCAATATAGGTGATGACTCCTGCATCAATCATATCCCTGAATACGCTCTTGATCATACTCTGGAAGATAGATGGTGCGTTGCATAGCCCAAACGGCATTACCGTATACTCGTACAGGCCATAACTAACTCTTAAAGGCGGTTTTCCATTCTTCATCCAGTGCTATCCGGATGAGATAATAGCCATTTTTGAGGTCCAGCTTAATGTACACTGAGGCTTTGCCGAGCCTATCTCGTAGCTTGTTCATCAAAGGCAAAGGATACTTGTTCTTAATAGTTATCTTATTAAGCCCTCGATAGTCGATACATAACAGAAGCGTTCCATCTGGCTTCGGCACAAAGAGGATAGGGGCTCTGGCGGACGACGTAGAACGCCTGATCTTCCCTGGTTTCTCCATTTCCCGGATGTAGTCATATAGTAAATCTAATTCTCGCTTAGAGAGGGGGTATATGGGCCCCGATGGCAGTTTGGCCCCTGGCTGGAGTTCAATCCTGTGATCAAACTCCGTATGCCGGAGAAGGGAAGTTATATTTTCTTGACTGAAAATATCTGCATAATCCCTATATTCTGCTAGTAGGCTGACGCTAATGTCCTTGCCATCTTCTCCAGTATATATTGCCATACCCAAAAGGTATACCTGACTACTGTCCTCGGCTAGCAGTTCTTCACTGGTAATGAACTCCATTCTTCGCCTAGCGACAAGACAGTTTGTCTTACAGTATTCTGAACGCCACTTCAGAATACGAGTTTCCCAGTCAATATCAGGATTGTGGTCCTTCAACCACGACATCGGAAGATAGCCGGCTACCTTGGTGTCAGGCATATCCGCAAGTTCGAACCTTATATCATTCACATGGTCGCCTATCTTCATTCTCACCAACGTGGTATAATGTTCCGCGGACCCTGGAATCTGGTTGCCACTTGCATCAGAGATTGGTGTCGGATGTTTCCGACGGATACATGGTAATTGGGCTTTCTTTACCCACGTGCTACTTGGCACGGCACCCGTACCGCTACTGTTCAACAAAAGTAAGGCTTCCTTACTATTTCTATGCTTCTTGAAATTCCAGTCCAAGCGGACTTTCAGGTGTATTGACCTAGTGTGGGGCGGCTGGCCAACTAGGCTCGGCCGCTTAGGGGGTCTTTCTTCGCTAACAGGTTTTGTTCGCTTAAGTGTCATAATGTGTCTCTCGTATATAATAAAGTGTGAGTGTTTACTATCACTCCAGCGAGATTTCTAGTATTTAACCCTCCTCAGGTAAACTTGTAAATAAGTTCAATTGCTTAATCAAGTCCGGCCAGATTGATATACATAAGTGAAATAAAACCAATGAAACCAGACCATCTCTATCGGTCTTCCCCAAGGAAAGCAAACAACATAGGAAATAAGAAATTAACCCTTGCAAAACCTTAACAAACTAAAACCCATAATGGCACCTTGTCCTGATAGTGGCGGATCAACCTTGTTCTTTTGTAAGGGTGAGGGGACTCACCTAGTCAAATTTCCCATTCCTTCTACCCTTTTCCTCCGCGCCTTAATGCAAAGAGTTGTAGTCAGCTTTCTGGTTTCTCAGACACTGCCTAAAGGGCTTACCTAATTACTTCCATCGGTATCAAACTCCAAAAACGGAGGGGAGCCGCAGACCTCGGTAACCCTTTTGACAACAGGGGGTGGAGCCATAATGCGACGGTGTTTAGATACCGTAGGTGCTAAATGCTCAGCCTCAGAAACCGACCGCTTGCGTGAGGGTTTGATTGATTGCACTACGGGTTCGGGAGTAGTACACTGTTTCCAAAAGTGACTCTCAGTTCCACACCGCGAACTTTGCTTTAACCGACGGTGTTTGTCAATCAGAGTACTCGGAATATTCCGATGTTTGATTTCATAGTCTGATTTCTTAACCCGGGAGGGGTTGGCCGTGCTCGCTTGATGCCGGGAATTTCCGTTCCCAGGGCCTCGCTGCTTCTTTCGTTGTCGCTTAGCGACCGTGGACCTGTCATCTCGTCGTTTGTGGGTGGTTGGCTTTTCCTTAACAACTGTTCTGTTGAAGGATGCAACGTCTTCCAGCTGATGGACGGTGTTGCGAAGCAGGTTTGGGTAATCGATGTATGCTTACTGGTGTGGAGTTTTCAGACCCCTAGGATTTCGCAATTCAGCAGTCATACCAATGCGGGCCTTGTCCTTCACTACTACTGCATCATAATGCAACTCACTGGCTAAGCGAATGAGGTCATCGACAAATTTGGCCACCTTTCCTGGCTTCATAGCCAAACCATTCCACTCACGAAGAGCACGATCCCGATCTGAGTAACCGCCGAAACTGGACTCTAAGCGTTTTCGGAAGCCACCCCAAGTGCGCAACTCATTGCTTGGGTTAAAGGTCACTCCTGCCCGTTGAGCGCCATCCTGGCTAATGTGCACATGGATGCTGTTGTACCATTTCTTTGCGGCCCCTTCATAAAGCGCGATGATCAGGCTGACTTTATCCATATAAGACAGCTTACAGTGTCGATAATAGTCAAACCTAATGTCCGCATCCAAGATGAATCGCTCTGTGTCAAGTGGGTCTCCATTGAACCCCTTGATCCTCAATTTCGCGGGCTTCTTCTGCCGAATATGGGATTTCTTGTTGGACTTTGGAAGAAAGTCCTTCAAGGCTTGACACCGCTCATCATACCGTCGCTTCTTAACATCATTCCAGCGCGACTTGGGTCGGCCCAGAAATCTCCTGAGATCGGGGAGGGAGGAGGAAGAATCGTCGCTACTACTCGAGGAGTCGGAATCACACGGTTCTCCTACTTTACGGACGTTATCACCGCCTGGTGGTGTGCTACCACCATCTCCACCTGTGTTTCCACCGCGGAGTCCCAATGGTTCCGCATATCCGCTAAAGCGGTCCTCCGAGCTTTCGTGACTGGCTTCTGGGAGAGAGGCTTCCAGAGGGGAAAACAGTCATGTGGGAGGTGCAGGGGATGGAGGACCTTAAGCAGCAAGGACCTTATCCACTCCCCTATGAACTAACTGTTGGAAGCGGGGACAAGCTCCAACATCCGTATGGTCTTCCGAACCACAGAAACGACAATGGGTCTTTTTCAACTTCGGACCTTTGAGATTTTGCATTATGGGTTCACCGGCCCCTTTCGTACATGGTGGACTAAGGTGAAATGCAATATTCCCATCAGGTATTCCCTCAATCCTACAAGTAGGAGAACAATAAGCCGTAGCCAACTGCGCTTCTACCCCTGGAAACCCAGTCCTCCTGGCGCTGCCCGTGGGTTTTGCTGGAGCCTGCGGTGCTGTCGGAACGACATGCGGTACCGGATTTTGTGGTGTGGGTGGCAAGGGAGGTGCCTCAGCCACAGCATATGGTCGCTCAGCTTCTAAAACTATTGTTGGCGTTAATGGCTTAGCCGGAAGAGCTGCAACGGCGGTTGTTGTTTTAGGTTTTGCGGGTCTCTTGTCCTTTGTTACCCCTGCGAGGCGTGAAGACCTACGCACCATGCCTGAGCCAGAAGGGCTCGGAGATCGGCTGGCTAGGCGGGCTTCAACAGCGAGGGCGAAAGGTGATACCAGCGATGTGCCTCGAGTGAGGCCAAGTCCCAAAGCTTCCCGGGCATGTGGCGTTAATGGCTCATGCCATGTGACATTTGCCATGGCTTCTGCAAAGTGCGGGGCAAAACCGATCGGTTCAGTGCGGACAAGGGGAAGCGGAGGAGCTTGCTCCATAATCACATCATTTTCGGACTCAATGCTGATTCCTTGACTCACAGCCTAATCGGGGCCTTTAGGTGACCCTTTAGCGCTTGCGTTGTCATGACCTGCTGGCGATAGGCATCTTGGACCTTCTTTACCCAGTTGGTGGCAATGTTGACCATTTTCTCTTGAAAATAGGTCTGCTTTGCCTCTACAAAGTCTTCGAGTTGGGACTGTGCTTCCACAACCAACGGCCTACTTCATGTAGGATGTAATTCTCAAAGACTTCGTGCGTAAAATGTTCAAAAGTAAGCCCTTTAGGGACCGCCTCAGGTACCATTACAGAGGGATTGTGGGTGATGGATTCCATAAGTCCCCTAGGATGGGGGACCACCATGGTCTGACATTGCTCAGGCACCTCAATGGGTGCCGCTTCAATCAACTTTGTAACCACCTCCCAACCCAGGCCACTTAGGTCTGCGATAACATCATAGTCCAAGAGGGGACCCGGTGTGGGAGGGACGGTAGTCCGTTGTGAAGGCGTAAGAGACATTTCAGACATAATACTTTCCACCCTGGGCTACTTGTTCCTGACAAGGTTACCTGTACTCGTATATGTCAGAATGGGCTCTCGAGGAGCAACAATTCTCAGGAGAGAGTTAAGCGAAGAGCTTAATGATATACAGTAACGGGGGTACCCTATAGGAAGGTGGATCCTACGGTTGCGACCGTACCAAAAGACTCAACGCAGAGTTCACAGTAGGTAAAGATCACTATAATTGAATCAAATGATAAAACTTAATATCATTAAGCCAGAGCTTCACTCAATACAAGTCTTCTCGAGAGGATAGTTCGTTATCAGAGTAGAGTGCCGTTCGCGTGTACTTAAGTAGAATTATAAAGCCAACGACAACCATCCCTAGTCCGACCGTTAAGAGAGCGCCCTTCTCCACTCAGGGATCATCTGACACATCGCCCTTCCGGAATTAACTTCAGGACCTGTGGATCGCTCGAATAAGTTGAGTCCGTTCACTCATAGAGGTTTTATGCAATAGATTTTGATTTTGCCTGCCGGAGAGAAAAACCTTGCCGATCGCCGTCTTGTCAATGGCCAACTGACAATCCGACTTTGGACCCAAACCTAGGTATGAGACTCAGTAGCCCTATGGCTTTTTCGGTCTATGCAAGCAATGCAGTCAACTGTGTCTACTTGGCCTATCGGCAGCTTTTTTTGTTACTGCGTAGCTCCCCCGGTAAGTGTTTTACTGAGTTGGCTAAATAGGCGCTACCTATAGCCAACCGTTCAGGGATCACCATAGCCGTGATAAGACTGAATGCCTCTTAGAGTCCTGTAACGTCCCTCAGTAATGGTATAGCGCCTGGGCTATGGTTGTGTAAGTAGTAGAGTTTCATCCGGACAAACTTCCGTTTATCCCCGACTCTCAGATAGCTATTCCGGGGGACCCCCTTACCTCCCATAGGGATTATAGGCACCTAGAGTACACTCGGAAGGGCATCTGATATCAATACTAACCACTTACCAGGGTCGGCCGTCGCTCACCTCTATATATATCCTGCCGACAGCATCTGGTTATTGGCCGGTGGTGCGTATTGGGGAGCAGCTACTATTTGTGCTAGCGTACCAGGGATATTTGGGCAGAGAGAGGGTTGGTCATTCGCATGGAGTACCTTTTGGGGAACCAGTGCAATTGGTGCTATGGGTGGGTTATTGGGGGTGGGAGCAGCTACTACTTGTGTAGGCGTACAAGGGATATTTAGGGGGAGAGCATATTAGTTGTTCGCTATGGGAGCGTTTCGATAAGCAAGTGCTATTGGACCTTCTGTTGGGTTATTAGCTGTGGGAGCTATATGGGGAGCTGGTGGGTTATTCGCCTGAGGAGCGTTTGCGGACCAGGTGCAATTGGTGCTCGCGTTGGGTTGTGGGCTGGGGGAGCAATTCGGGAAGCAGCTACAATCGTTGCTTGCCCAGGGTTATTCGCTAGGATAACTGGTGGGATATTCGTCTAGTGAGCGTACTGCAGACCAGGTGCGATTGGTGATTGCATTGGGTTGTTGGCTGGGGGAGCTGTTTGAGGAACTAGACCTGCAGGAGGGCCAGGCGTTGGAGGGCCCCACTGAGCTGGGCGCCTGGCGGAATCAACTGAATGACAACGGTGACATTCCCAGGGTGAACTCAATGGCCTTGCAGATGTAGATTATGCCTGTGTAGCCTGTCAACGGTAGTTGTCAACTTCCTTCCACAATGCTTAATCAGTTGAATGGCTACCGCGTCAATGTCCTGCATACCAGCAGCATCGTTCGCTGCTAATCCCGTGGCAAGCCTCTTGCAGACAGGGTGCAATATCATCATGCCTGTGACAATAAGCTGGAAATCTGCATCAGGGAAAGTGCTGAGGTCAGATTAATTCGGGTTCCTTGCTAACATCTGATCTTTGACAGCAAACTGCCAAGCCGGATACAGCATTTGCCTGCATTGTTGTCCTGGATGTCTATGAACACCTTATGAACCGGAATATCACGACTCCTTTAGTTAATGCGTTGGTAGCGGAGCAGCCCTGGGAGAGAATTAGGTGGAAGATGATACTTCTGCCCCGGCGAAGCCTGCTGCATTCCCAGACTTGGGAAGTAGAGGTACTGTATGTGGTTAATAAGCAGTGCCATATTGTTTGATTTTTGGAGTGTGAGAATGGTAGTATTGGCAATACCTGAGGAGATAAGAGAATACGGTGTTCGTTCCAGAAGTTTTGAAGGTGTGATGATTTTTAATATGGCTATTCTAAGGTGATCGATACGCATTATATATAACGGCCGGATATACAAGATCTCTAGCCTTTGTAAGATGTATTAATTATTTTCAAGATTGGCTCTGGATACGCACACCAAACTCTCTAGGATATGACTCTACCAGGCCTTAATTGGTGTGATTCAAGTTGGATGGATGAAATGCCTACTCAGGAACACGATTGGCAAGTTTGCAGTCTCAGATCTTGAAAACAATAGCTGGCGCCACATGAGGAATACGCTAACTGCATTACCGACAAGTATTTGATCAGGGCGCGAACCACACGGGTTGAAGCCATCACCAAACACCCTGCAATTCTACTCTACCCGAAGTCGAGATAGACTGAGCTGACTGCCAGCATGCTAGACAAATATCAATTCTGCCGGTGAAAGTACAGCTGGCCAAGTGCATGGAAGAACAACTTGAACAACACCCATGGGAAACTGGATATTGTCCTGTTCTCCACCTTACCACATACATCATCCGCCAATAATGGGATGTACACCGATACAGACCTGTGGCAGCAGGGAGTCTACAAGCGCCAGGATTTCAACCATATATCCGATTCAGATGGCACTGGCGCATGTTCGACGAATATGATGTTGACCTTGTGTACGAGTCCGATACCAAAGACCAGTACGGGACTCTATATTTGCCAACTGGCAAACAGACAAATTATTAGGGTGCCAGACGACGCATTTGAAGACGTAGATGAATTTAAGCAAGAACAGCGGCATCTTGGCGAAGACCCATTGGCTACCTTCAGCAGTCCACACAGTTTGAAACTATCGTCATGGTTCATTAGCGGCAAAGTACCTCAGTCAGGAATCAAGGAATACTTCTCAAATGGCCTCGGCAATCCTGCGTTTGTCAGCTATAGGTCCATGCACACGCTAGAGAACCACCTCCACTGTTTGGATCCTTACAGTCCATAATGGGAATGGTATAAAGGCCATGTTAATGGTAGCGGGAGCCAATACCCATTTTTCCTCCGCAACGTTCGTGATTGTGTTAGATATCTCCTGCGCAAGATTGCCTACCTAGATGACTTAGTCTATGCACCTTGGCGTGAGTACAACCCCAATGGATAAATGATATACACAGAAATGCATACGGCAGTCTGGTGGTTGGACATTCAGGTAGAACTTCTCAATTTCTTTCACAAAAAAGCTAGCTGACGCACACTAGGAGACGCTTCCGCCTTATGCGACTCTTTGTCCCATTATTGGGATGTCTAATCATACCTATCTCATCTATTTCTCCAGCGATAAGAAAGCGTGGCCTGTCTATACTACACTTGGAAATCTTCCGTCAACCAGGCGCAACAGCTCCAGATCAATGGCAGTTCTACTTTTGAACAATTACCCGTTGCCGTCAAATAAGGAAAGTCCTCTAAGGAGGAGCAACTCCAGATATAAGTGAACGCTGATACACCCCAAAAGGTATTCGAGCTAACCTTTGCTCCCCTACAATGCGCTGCCTGTGTTTGCGTACCAATAAACTATGCTGACCGCAAGGTTCTGAGGTTTTTCCCAGACTTGTTGGCCTGGATTGAGGACCATATACCGAACGTGGCACTACACGGGGTAAAATCCAATGCTTGTCCCAAATGTGAGGTACCAACCTTGAATTTAGGAACAAATGTCGGCAACTATCCAGTCTAGGACTATGCAAGATAAAACGTGAAAACCAGTTCTCATATTTTGACGCCCCAGTCGTATTGGACAGTCTTGGTATCAATTTGGGGCAAATATTTTAAATGGACTTCACCGAGTTTAGGCCTCTGATTTGCCCCAACCGGACTTGCTCCATACTGTTCTTCATGCTTTATTTACACACATGATGGACTGGATCCACGGGTTTCTGATCAAACACGGATAACTGGAGGCTTTTGACAACGTTTGGAAGGCAATAGCGCCATACCCGGGGTTTTTTGTGCTCCAAGGAGGCTACCGTGAGGTTAAACAAAGGCAAGGAAAGGAGATGAGGTTTGTGGGGCGATGTATTTTAGGGGTTCTCGCTGTCGCCCTACGCCAGCCAACAAGTTTTCAAATAGTGCCTTGCAGGCATGCTCATAGATGCGTCAAGGCGGTAGCCAACTTCAATTTGATGGCACAGTATGGAAGCCATACGTCTGACACCGTGTCATATATGAATCATTATCTGGACCATTTTCACGGCATGAATGATATATTCTTAGAGTTAGAGTGACTAAACGCACATGGCCTGAGGTTGACGAGCAACAAAGGGAGCAGCGACATCAATGAATGGAGATCAGCCAGGGGGTTCCCCCATCCAAATGGCACCGGATGTCTGTGGACGATCTCCAGGTAGTGTCCGACAGGCATATAGAATTGATCTATAGAGAATGGCATTACAAATTTATCAAGATGCATGTACTGAGCTACCTCACAGATCATATACGCGAGTGTGGCAATATTCCGATGTATTCCACCGAGATTGGAGAGGTTACGCATAAGGAACAAATCAAGGACGGCTGGTGACGATCTAATAAAAAAGATCCAGCACATCAAAGCGGGAACAGCTACAGTCGTCTGCACCCTATCCGAATGAGACCCTTGAATCAGGAATCTATGCGACTTGGTGGCACCGATCTCCCTCCGGCGTCCGGAGATGTTTAGATTGTACAACCAGAACTGGAACCACAGCAGTCCTCTGTAGGATCGTCCTGAGAGGGCGTCGGAATGACGTGTCCCACACCGTTGATTTTAGGAAAGTCTCCTGAGTCCCCATCGAGACTATACATCATCAATTGATCTGATATAGCTTGTATAATCTACTTGCAGAACTCTGCTTTCCTGAAGATACCGTAATTCTACGATCACTTCCTTTTGAACTTATAACTCAACTCGAAATCCCAGTCACAGCTTTCCATGAGAAACAGGTTTACGACGTCCACCGTGCATGATGTACTTGGGCCCTAAAATTCATGAACCAGGTGAGCCGCAATGATTGCGCTTGAGTACAGGCTGTTTAAATTATGTATATAGACACAATCTTATAGCATAAGTACGAAAAATAACACAGTATTAGGAGTATACTATGTGCACGCTTGTGTGAGGAGTTTTGTAGTATGAAGGTAGATTGGTAGTAGTTCTTGTCCTTAATTAACTAAATATAGTAGGCGGCAACCAGCTATTTATACCGGTGCATATCCTCCATATATTTAGTAACAAAAATATGGAAAACACTGTAAGAAACATAAGTGCGAACAATTTTGACCCTGAAAAACCACCTAGGAAATCCCAATAAAATATGTGTAATCTGAAGTGGTGTGCGCGAAATAAACGAAAAGATAACACATAATACATGACCGGTAAAAGGTAATTATATATGGAAAGATAAACGAGAAATCCAACACATAATATAAGCAATATCCGCATTAATTCTTAAACATTATCATGAAATATAACCGAGAATATTATATACCCTACCTGTAGTAATGTACGTAGTTTCCCTGAGTAAACTACAAATAACCAAGCAGAGATATAAACAATATTACCATAGGAAATATACATATGAAACGAATTGAAGAATTTCAACACTTCCCCTCTTTATCTACAGCCCAACAATCTCATCATCCATTCATGTGCCAGATTTGCAAGTACCTAGGTACAAATATTGGCAAGGTTTTCTGATAACGCAACCTTCAGGAGTGGGAAAGAACCATTATAGATGTCTTCATGAATTTTATGAAAATGGATATCGATATATTTTGTTCATTCGTTTAGTAGATGGTTGGTTGCCAGAAAATTTGCCCCGGTATTGTCAGCATGTAAGCAATCGGTGTTGTAAGCCTGAGGGCACTTAGACCTTTGATGTACCATTGGATTTATGTTGCTGCTAGGGACATAGCTACATAATCCGCCTCCGTAGTAGACCTTGCAACTGAGGCTTGCTTCTTAGACTGCCAGGATATACCAGCATTCTTGAAGAGAATAACATACCCTGAGAAGGATTGGTGGGTATCAAGACAAGCAGCAAAGCCCGCATCCACATAGGTGTTCATAGTGTTTGTAGTTGTACAAGGGTAGAAGAGTCCAAAGTCTTTTGTACCGTGAATGTAGCGAAGGACGTGTTTAGCGGCCTTTAGGTGGATTTCGGACATGCAGCAAGAAAATTGTGACGGAAAGGATATTGTATACGCTAGATCGGGTGTGCTACCAGTAGTCAGGTACATGAGCCATCCTAATATCAATTGGTATATTGACATGTCCAGTATCTGTTCATCCACTGACCCTTTCCGTAGTTGATTGCCTTTGGGTAAGGGGATAGAGACAGGCCGTGAGTTTTCAATACCATGCCGCACGAGGACTGACTTGATGTATCTTTGCTGGGTAAGATGTATCCTGTCTGTTGTATAGGTGATATGTAGGCCAGCTAGTAAGGTAGCTTCGGCTAAAATTTTGATCTCAAATGCGGTTTTCAGGTAGTCTAAGGGAGAAGTAGCTTCCGGAGTGTTGGCCGAGTATATAGCGATATTGGTAACGTAAACCGATAGGTTTATGTCCTGTTTACCATGAACAAACATACATTTGTTAAGGGCGGATATCGCAAAACCTTTGCTATGTTAAGTATCTAGCCAGGAAACGTACCATTCGTTCGCAGATTGCTTAAGTCCATAGAGATAGCAGTTAAGTCGCCATACATTGTTTCCATTACCGAACCCAGGTAACAGTCGCATGTAGACTTTTCTTTCAACTCACCATTAAGGACTCTAGATTAACTTCGAATTGCCGTGGTCGCCATTTGTTTTTAGCAAATATTGTAAGAAGGAAGCGGATTGATTCATATCGGATGACCAGAGCAAAAGTATCTTCAAAGTCAAAACCCGGTACTTGTGAGAGTCCTTTTGCAACAGCCCTTGCACGTTACCTTTCTAATGTACCATCAGCATTTCGCTTGGTCTTAAAGACCCATTTACTGTCCATAATCTTGCGTCCTGTAGGTTTATCTACTTCATCGAATGTACCACTTTTGTCCCGTGGCTTTATTTCCTCATCCATTACGTGGGTCCTTTGTTCCTAAAGCGAGGTATTCACAACTTTGGTAGAGGTTTTGTGATCCTCGTCAGATAGTATACTGACATTTCTGCTAAAGTATTGTGGTGGCCGAATAGTTCTGCCAGATCTGGTCCGTATCTCAGCAATCTTTTCCATTTGTACTGCCAGCACAGGAAGTTCCGGTGTTTCTACAGGAGAGTGGGGACCGTCATAATCTTCAAGATGTTCAGGCAGTGGAGGTGGATGTACTTCGATGGTTGGTTTGTGATTTGCTTCCTGTGCCAGAGATTTATTGGGTTCCGGTGCTCTTTTGTAGGAAGGAGGGTAGACTGTTGCAATGCTCTCTGATGAGGGTGCAGGTTCCTTCAGATCAAGCGGTAGTATAACCTTGGTTGTCCAGTAGAGCTGACGCATTTCTGAGATCTTGTGATAATAATGGTATGTATATACAGTATATCTTTCTGGAGGAAGTATATCCAACAAGATATCCTTTATGGCCCTGGGCTTTAACTTTGATCCTGGATTTCTGGTCTCCTCAAGTATATGGACAAAGAATTTGGTCCCGTAGGTGCGTACGTAGTTTTGTAATGGCTTCTTGTTGTAGTGAGATTCATAGGGCGTTTGTTTTCCTATAGATCGGTTAGGGAGGATGTTCTGGAGGTATACAGCTGTTGTAACTGCTTCGCCCCTTAAACGCGGGGTAAGACCTGATAACATAGAGCATGTAGATGTGATAATGGTCCTATTGTACCGCTAGGCAACGCCATTATATTCATGAGAGTAAGGAGGTATTTTGCCATGTATGATACACCGTTTTTCAAACACTGTTGTCATATCTTTATGGACATATTCTCCTCCATTATCGGTTATGAATCATTTAATAGTAGTGTTGTTCAGGGTGTGTCCCGCGGTGATGAATTCCTTCAACACTTTAACGATATCGGATTTCGCTTTAAGAGGATAAATATAAGTGTAGCGAGTACAATCATCAATAAAGGTAACAGAGTACCAGGAGTTTTCGAAGAAAGGGGTGGAGAATTTTCCAATAAGATCAGAGTGGTTTAAATCATAGGGATTTTCACATCTTTTGAATGTAGATTCGGGTTTGCCTTTTGTTGATTTTGAGGTAATGCAGGTTTCACACTGCCAGTCTTTACGAACTTCGGGGATAGTTGGATTGTCTGAGTAGTTGGTACATTGGAGGTAGGATGGTGAAGGATGTCTGAAGGCTTCATGCCACTGTTGGTAAGTCATCTTGTTGCCACTACTTTTTGTTCTTGCACAACATAATCTTGACCGTCAATCCTTCCCCATATCACTTCTCTTTTATTCTCCCTGTATAAAAATATATCCGCCCCTTTACTACACAAAGAAAAACCTTTCCCCAAAGAAACAATAGTGCATCATGACAACAAGTTACTTTGACCTAACTTAGGAACCCAGAGAAAATGTTTAAGGCATACCGGGGCTACATGACTATTTGAAGTTTTGGCCATGAGCTTGACAGTTGCTTGGCCACATGATTGTATTACCGAATTATCGCCTAACTTAGCAGTTCCTGTACCTGGTTCGAAGTTTATAAGAAGGTCTAGGTTGAATGTCATGTGTGAGCTTGCGCCTGGATCGATTAGCCAGTTGTGCGGGTGAGGAGTCTTTTGCGTAGAGAGGAGTGATGTGGATGTACTGACCGGTTCAGATATTTCTTCTTTGCCGATCTTTGCTGAACTAACAGCTTTCTTTTCCTTCTTCTTTTGGATGTTACCCTTGAGTTTATTACACTCATTCAAGGTATGTCCTACAGCGTGAGCGGTGGGGTAATGCTTTTTGCAGTAGTTAGATTCCTTGGATATGGCCGCAGGTCTCCAGGGAGGTTCCCTTCCTTTTCCTTTGACATTAGCGCTTTTATACGCTTTGTCGTCCTCTAGGCTAACCGAGGGTCTCATGTCCAACAATTTATTGTAGTCATAGTCGTAGGTAAGGTCCTCCTTGGTTTGGAGGTTGTCTACAAAATTGCTCTATGACACGGGAAGGGAGCGGAGAAGGACTGCGGCTTAAGCTGTGGGTGACTCGAATACCGCTTTAAATACAAATGGTATAGCGTATCGGTCACCGGCAGAGGAAGAGGAGCAACAATATTGCATTCGATGCCTGTGGGTGTCGTACTTGTTGATATGACCTGCAATAGGTGTAGACGTATCGTACTTGGTATCGAGGAGAGCGTTGAGTTGTTCCAAGAAGGAGGTGGTGTTTTCTCTAGCAAATTTATCTAGGACCACTTTCCAGATTGCGGGAAGTGTTTTGTGGGTGACCAACAAAATAAGCCATTGGGGGTCAATCACACCAAGGAAGTTGGCCGAGGCCCATTGGAATCAATCTCGAATATTATCCATTCACTCGGAGTTGTTATTTCCAGCCTCGTCCTCTTCTTCCTCCGGTAGAGTTTCCTTTCCCGTTACTATGTCCCAGCAATTATATAAAGTGAGCACATATTACGAGATATCTCGCCAGGTCTGGTAGTTATCAGGGCCAGGGAGCTTTGTGATGGAGCTTAATTTGTAACTGGTTGCCCAACTACGTTTGGAGTTGTTGGTATAAGATTTGAGGTTTGGTGCAGGAGTTTCTGGGGGAGGAACGGTGGTTTCTGCCATAGCCTTTTTTGCTCGCTAAGGGCAAACTGACTTTAGTTGCTCAGTACTGGTACTGTGCACTTGCGTGTAGTTGCAGCTAGAAAATTGCACTTTCTGTAAGAACTTGGATTTAGTGAGGGAGGAAAAGTCAGACTTTAGCGAGGGGCGCCAAGACTTTTTCGTAGCCATTTGGCAAGAATGATTCGTTTCACCAAGAACGTTTTGTTTCGAGGATGTTTCGTTCGAGTGAAAATATTTCGATGTTACACGAAATATTTTTCTGTGAAAGTGGTTCTAGTCTTTATGTAAGAATATGTTTCGTGGTGAAAGAGGATAGCGTGTAAGAATAAGTCGTATAGCTATGGATGTGCCGGGCTCATAACCTGTTTAAATTATGTATATTGGCACATTCTTATAGCATGAGTACGAAAATACAACACAGGATTAAGAGTATACTATGTGCACACTTGCGTGAGGAGTATTGTAGTATGAAGGTAGATTGGTAGTAGTTCTTGTCCTTAATTATCTAAATAATGTAGGCGGCAACCAGCTAATTATACAGGTTCGTATCCTCCATGTACTAGATAACAGAAATAGGGAAAACACTGTAAGAAACATAAGTGCGAACATGTTTGACCCTTAAAAACTACCAAGGAAATCCCAATAAAATATACGTAATCTGAAGTGGTATGCGCGTAATAAACGAATAGATAACATATGATACATAACCGGTAAGGTGTCATTATTCAGGGAAACATAAGGGAGATATCCCGCTGATAATATAAGAATTATACCTATTAATTCTCAAACTTTATCACGAAATATAAACGAGAATATGATATACCCTAGCTGTAGTAATGTCCCTAGTTTCCCCGAGTAAAGTAGAAATAACTAAGCAGAGACATAAACAATATTACCATAGGAAATATACATATGAAACGAAATGAAGAATTTCAACACAGGCTAGAACAGAAGAGACATATGGTGCGATGAGGGAGAGTTTTGCATCAAAGCTTGTAGCCCTCTTCAAAATCTGGGATTACACCTGTGGTGATACTATGCGCCATGTAGCTATTGTTCAGATGTTGAGTGAAGTCAAGTCTGGGCACGTATCGGACATGCATGACCTTGTTACAGTACAA
Source organism: Tuber calosporum (assembly GCA_003316355.1). Taxonomy (NCBI): domain Eukaryota; kingdom Fungi; phylum Ascomycota; class Pezizomycetes; order Pezizales; family Tuberaceae; genus Tuber; species Tuber calosporum. The sequence continues at coordinate 55,817 of QFET01004993.1, read as the reverse complement.
GACAGTCAGGGCACCCGTGAGTTTACCTTAGTTGATAAAAGGACAATCCTTGGACTAGCGCACCTGAGACCGGATGCATACGGGTGCTGGCTCATCAACAGCCAGCTAGATTTGAGAACGTTTAACGAGGTTTATTGAATAATCTGCATATCAAACCCTCTGTGAGTTGCTACACGTGTGTCTTGTAAGTCCACATAGGGTAAACAAACACGGGGCTGTCCTGGAGTTAGAATCTTGTCTACACCTCAGCAACCACGGAGGTGTAGACAAGATTCCCGCTCCAGGACCCACCCTCTCCAGTGTGTTATAAGGCTGCCAGGGACTTGCAATGTATATAGAGTTAATCATGAAACAAAATAATAATAAACCAGAATGCCACACTGGCCAGAGATGATAGTATGAACTAGAACTAGAGAGTTTTGGACGCAGGCCGGCCAGGACACCAGAAGGAGCGAATTGTTAGAATCACAAGATAGATGCGTCAGGACGCATGCAAGAGAGGGCCGGAAGCTAGCTCAATCAAGAGAAAAGTAGGTAGAACCAACGGCAGGAGATAAACAGGATGTTGGTGCCATGTAACAAGGAGTCAGGACGCCGATAACATGACTTGGCAACCCAGAATGCAAGGGATGGGGGCGCGTGTTACTACGTAAGTAAGCAAGCACAGGACATAGGGGAGGTAACGGAGATGTCAGTTGCCTCTTTACAAAATGGCAATGGATCTCACAAGGGATTTGTTTTTTGCAGAAGACTGTAAGCCTGGATCAACAACTATGTATGGTCGTGTAATGAGAGTCAACAAAATAATTCACCAGGATATGTGGTGTTTTATCTGCTGTATGCAGCATAAGTGGCGTTCACTACCAGGTCATTCATATCTAGCGATTATATGGCACCACTACCAGAATTGCAAAGAAGCACTGATATTATGGTATAGTGCCGTACGTCTAAAGTGTGGACCTGGCTTGATGCAACAGGTAACACTCAACCCTGTGAGGAATAAGGGCTAAATGGTAAAAATTGTAATATCTGAAGGTCATATGTTCAACCCACATCAAGGAAATATTTTTTATTATTTATTTTTAATATTTATTAATATTTAATGGAGATCAGTAAATGTTTGTGACTTTAAATTTAGTTGTGAAGGGTATACTTGATAAATATAGTCCATGTATGGTTGAAACAATTGAAGAGCATTAATATACAATATAAAATACAAAATATTACAGTAAAGCTGATGTAAAAGCTTAGTTTCTACTGTACTAGAATTACTAGAAGTATTCTGAACAGAGATGACTTGTCTGAGCCTCTCTCGTCGGGCTATGCTTCTGCGAGTCGATGCATTATTAACTGGTATTGGCGACATTGGCTTTTAGTTGGGCAAAATGAGCAAAATGATTAAATGGTATGCAGGAGTTAAATGAGGGGGGTATAAAGAAAATTTCAGAAAAGGCTGGCTTCAATTGGAAGCGGACAAGTTTCAATTTACGATTCTGAATACTCTATTATACCTAATAAAATTTACCTAAATACCAGAAAGTTCAAGGGATTGAACATAGGACCTTCAGATATTACAATTTTTACCATTTAGCCCTTATTCCTCACAGGGTTGAGTGTTACCTGTTGCATCAAGCCAGGTCCACACTTTAGACGCACGGCACCATACCTTATTTGCTGCTATCAGTATCAACCTGTAATATCGGATATGATCCACGGAGCTCTACAACCTATTTCTCAACTGTAGGAGGCTCAATGCGTAGATGTACAGACATAGTTGAAGTTCCATAAGCAACTTCAGACGCAGTTCACTTTTGAGCTGGTTTAATTGACTGTACAACTGGTTGGGGAGTGGTACACTGTCTACAGAAGTGACCCTCAGACCTACAATGAGAGAATAGCTTTAACTAATAGCGCTTGTGTATCAGAGTGACGAGGATGTTCCATTGCTTTTATCATACAGTATTGGTTTCTTAACCCGCCAGGGGTTAGCAATTGACTATTGTGATATGGGATTGCGACTCCCAGAACATCGCTCCTTGTTTTGCGCTTGGTTAGCCCTAGAAGGCCTTTCATATCTCCGCTCTAGGGAAACATGATTTTTCTGGACAACTGTGTAGTTGAGTGATGCTATATATCCAAGAAGGTGGCCAGAATTACGCAAGTGATTAAGTTAGACAATGTATACGTCAGGAAGTGGACTTTTCAGCCACCAGGTATGTCGCAAATCTGCTATCATACCAATCCAATCTTTGTCTATCATACTAATTCCATAATAATGCCTCTCACTGGCTAACCGAATGAGTTCATCAACAAGCTGATCCACCTTATGAAGTTTTATAAGTTAACTTGTGCATTAGGGAAGAGATAGATCCCGATCTGGGTGACCACCGAATCTGGACTTGAGCCGTTTCCTCAAATCTCCAGATGAATGTTCCACGTTCTTTTGGTCCAGGTGACTCTGGCCCTGACAGCTGAATCCTTGCTGATGTGCACATGGAAGCTATTATATCATTTCTTTCCAGCCCGTTCAAAAAGTACAATAATTAGGTTGACCTTTACCGTGTACGACAACTTGCAGTGTCAATTTTAGTCTACTATAATCCTCTGATCTTGAATGAATTACAGGGTGAGAGGGGTGTCCCCATTGAACCCGGTAATCATCAATATCCCAGGCTTCTTTTGCAGAGTGTGGGATTTATAGTTGAACTTCTGAAGGTTGATCATCAAGGCTTGACACCCCTCATTATACTGTTGCTTTTTAGCCTGATTACACCTGGACTTTCATCGACCAACAAATCTGCTAAGGTCAGTGAGGGAGGTATAGGAAATTCCCTTCTGCTCTTGGAGTCTGAATCATCTGGTTCACCTACTTTAACAACGTTTACACCCCCTGGTGGGTGCCTACTACCGCCTCAGCCGGGGTTCATAGTACTGAGTTTCAAACGTTCATCATAACCGCTAAAGTGATCCTCCCAACTAGGTCCACGGGCTTATGGGAGTCTGGGTGCTTGAAGCCGGTAAGGTAGGATACGAGGTTTTCTAGCTGTAAGAACCTTTTCCATTCCCCATTAAACTAATTGTTGGAATTGAGGACTAGCTCCAACTATTCTATGTTCTTCCAAACTACCTAAAGGACAATGAGTCTTTTTGAATATCGGACCTGAGGGTGAATATATTATCCCTTCTCCTAGGCCCTTCGTACATGGAGACTCAGGAAGGAAAATATGAGATAAAGGTCCTCCCTCAATGCTATAGAGTGGGAAACAATAACCTGTAGATAATTGTATCATTGACCTAGGAAACTTTGTCCTCCCAACACTTCAAGAATCCTTTGTTGGAGCTTGTGGTAGTATTTGGTTGACAAGTGGTATAGGATTGTGTGGTGTGGCTGGCAAAGGATTTGCCTCTGGCACAGCCTACTGTCATTCAGCTTCTAAAACAATACTCAGCATAGTTGGCATTGCAGGGTGGGTTGCTGCTACCATTAATGCTTTACGTTTTTAGGATCATTTTTCCTTTATTCCTAAAGAAGGTCGGGACAACCTGTGTACTGTGCCAGATGGCCTCAGAGATCGGCTTGAAGGACTGCTTCGACTACAAGAGCAAACAGTGAAACCCTTGTTGAACCAAGAGTTATTCTGACACTTTAAACTAACCTTACTGCAAGCCTAAGAGCGTTGCTACCAGTCTACATCGGCTATTACGTTTCCAAAATGTGGTTTAAAGCTAAACGGTCAACTATGGATCAAGGGAAGGGTCAGAGCTTCATCCATGATCAAATCAGGTTCAGAATCCATTCTGCCCACTTCCTTCACAGCCCAGTAGAAGTGCTGTTACCGACCATTCAGCACTTAGGCTGTTATGACCTGCTGGGAGTAGGAAGTCTGTACCTTCCTGACTAAGACTCTAGCCATGTAGACCATGGTCACTTGAAAATTTACCTCCTTGCCTGCAACAAAGCATTCGAGTTGGTAGTCTAATTTCGGGAATCCTTGGCCAATGGATGAAGAATGTATTACTTGGAGATTACGAGTGTAAAACATCTGAAAAGTAACCCGATCAGGGACCATCTCTGCTACTACATATACGGGGTTAAGGGTAATGGATGTCATAAGTAACCAAACATGAGGGACCATCATCTAACATGCCTCTAGTGCCAGGACAGGTTCCACATCAATAAACCTAGTTACCGATTCCCATCCTAAGCCTCGAATATCTGTGATAACATCGCAGTCCTCAAGATGCCCTGAAGAGGATACAGCAATTGATTATGAGGTTGAAAGAGACATTTCAGATGTAGTACTTACCACCCTGAGCTACTTGTCCAAGATAAGAATACCAGTCCTCGTAAATTGCACAATATGGGTCTCGAGGATCAACAATTCTCAGTAGTGAGATAAGGGACAAGCTTAGCGATAACTGTAACGTGGGAACCCTGTAGAAAGATGGATCTCAAGGTTGCGACTGCACCAAAGACTCAAAGTCGAGTTCACCAATGGTAAATGTTTAGATTATTGTATCAAAATGATAAAACTTAATATTGTTAAGCCAGATATTCCCTCAATTGAAGTTCTTCTCGAGTGACTAGTTGGATTTAGACTAGAGTGCTGATCGTGTTTATACAAGTAGAATTATAAGGGCCATCGACACCCATCCCCACTTGGACCACCTATATGCCCATTATTAACTCTAGGTACATCAACACCGGACTTCCTGTGAGTCTGCTTCGGAACTATGCAGATTATTCAGATAAGGAGAGTCAACCAATCTAGTTGATTTTCAGCAATGTAACTCAATAATGTCTGCAGGAGAGTAAATCCTTTCAGATCGAAGTCTTATAGGTTGCCTATTGTCAATATCAACATGGGACTTATTATTTAAGTTAAGACTCTGTAGCCCTATTAGATTTTTGTCTATGCAAGCGATATAGTCCTTTTGATTACTTGGCCAATCGGCAACTTTCCAAATGACTCCATCGCTTTCAGGCGAGTAGCACTACTGTGTTGGCTAGTATTGGCGCAACCCATAACTAATAGTTCCTTAACTACCTCAGCCATGACATGATTAAAATTTTATCAGATTACTGTTGTAACATCTCTCATTAGTGGTATAGTCCCTGGACTAATTTACCTTTTTTGTAGAAGAATTTGACCTGACACACTTCCCTTCATCCGCTACCATCTGAGGGTTATTCCGCGAGGCTCCCAAACCTCCAGGAAGGATATTAAGTGCCTGGAGTAGACGCGGAGTACCTCGTAATATGTAGACTAGCAACCTACTGCAAGCTGCTGTCGCTCACCTTGATCTATATCATGCAAACAGTATCTGGATTGATGGATGGCTGCAAGGTATATGGTGTAATGCTACAACCTTGCATCTCACTGTTTCGTTAGACTTTATCCAACTGTTACCCTTTTGGACCCGTCGCAAGGGGCACACGGGGCAGGCATGAGCGGCGTTAGACCTTCCAAAACATCCCAGAAAAGCACTAGTTGACTCCAGGAAAGTTTCGTGTTTCGCATAAAGCTATTGTAGGTTAACTTGAGGTCTACCATTTTATACGTCAATTCAAAGGTATGTTAACTGGGTACTATCATGGTACAAATCTCTGCAGAACCTGCGTAACATCTCCTTGTATCTCCACGGGGTCCTGTGTAATATCAGTAATGTTTATAATAGTCGTTCGCAATATGACACAGTTGGTTACGTGAACGCCTGACACCTGGCTGCATTTATAAGGCGTACCATATTTTCCTTGGACTTTTTGGTTACCCTACCTACCGGATTACCGTATTCTCACCTGGAGGGTAGTTTACCCTTTCTAAACGGATGACCCTGCCTAGCATGGGTATCCTACCCAACAAAGTAGCTTGTTAACTTTCTTACCCTTAGTACCACAGGTTGTCAAGTAATTGTTCAGCTTTATGGCACCATTGATCGTCATTTGACCATATAAGTAAAGTCAGGCAGATTACTAGTACACTATACCAACTGATATGTAGTAGCATTATAGAGGTTACTCCTCACTGAGTGCATCTGAAAGATTCTACCTGAGTCGAATTGAGGTAGTTCCATGAATGGGTGTACGGTGAGAGTAGGCGTGAAAAGGTATCCTAGTCAGGGGAAGCTTAGTGTGAACCCAGTCCGTCCCTGAGTGTGAGTGGATTGATTCCGGTAGAAGGCTCTAGGCAACCTCAGTTTTGTGGTAGAGCTCAGGGTGGATGAGGTGAGTCATTGCCTTAGGGAGACCATAGACCATAGAGATCTCGTTCATGTTGAAAAGGTAGAGGGCACAGATGGGCCCAAGGTTTGACCAAGGCCTAACTTGTCCTGCCGAATGGACCGGATGTGGGTGACAGAGAATGCTAGGGATGGGGCGACCGTGCGGAGTTTGGGTACATTACGCATACCTTGAAACACCTTTGAGATGGGGTCTTTCAGTTGAATACCTGGGGAGTTAGTCCACTAAGTGAGGGGCAGCAAGTATACACTTATGTTGCAGGATCTACAAGCGCTGCATCCGTGCCGGTTTAGCATAGTGCGAACCAAGTAGCCCAGTGGTGAAGCAATATGTGATCCAGGTTAAACAACGGGTCCAGGGTGTGTCCATCTTTTTAAGCATAATTGAATTATGGGTAAAACGCTCTGACCTAAAGGTCAGGATCGGAATAAATATAAGAATGGCAAGTTTCCTATTCCACCAGTAGGAGAGGCCTTTAGATGTATAAATCAGTTAGCGGATCTCATCAACAGTACCCAGGGCAAGCACCAGGCATTTAGCAAATGGTGTAGTGGTATTCATACACAGAGTAAGCTAGTCTCCTTGTCAGCGTACTGATGAGAAAGTGGGGAACAGCATGTTATTTGAGCCTACAAGCTGGTGTGAGGTTACAGGTTCATCTTTGTCGTGCAGCAGTGTCGGTATTGGTTTTGAGGTATCGAGAAGGAGACACCCAAGGGACACCTAGTTCTGTCTATCCTGGTAAACAGGTGCTAAAGGCATTGTCTATTAGAGGACCATGTTTTGTATGCAAGTGATTGAGTGAAGTTGTCCACACATGTAATCTATAGGTTTCCTTGATTATATGGTGGATATTGGCAAAATAACTGACCAACAAATAAGGGTAGAGGGGTGATCCTTAATGGGTGCTCAAAGCTAGTGGGGTAAAGGTCCCATCAGCACCTTGCAGGATGTGAGTTCATCAACGTTGGTAGTGAAACGATTAAACAATGGATAGGATATATGAAGGGGTGTTCTTCCTAACTTGAGAGTTTGCTAGCTAGTTTGATTTGACTTAGTCTTAGCATCCTTTAATATCTAGGAAGATTAATGATACACCAAGTTTGACTGTCTGGAGTAGGCTTACCTCATGGGTGAGCCTTGAGATGGCATCATAGCCACCTTGGCGGCTCAGGAAACTAGTTTGATTGGGGTGCATTGATCAAAAAGGGAGAACCAGAGTGACCTGCCTGGTTGGGAGTATCCTTTCTAATCTCTTAAACATAGTCTCCAAGAGGGATATGATGTGGTAGGAGGAGAGAGACTAATAGTCTGGTTTTGCAGGTTCACAAAGGACTACAACTTTGGAGTTCTTATAGGCACGCTGATGGAAACTATGCCTTACCCAAGGGGTAATGAGAGATGGAATGAGATTTTTGTAGATTCTAGAGAACCTTTTAAAGATCCTAGTTGGGATCCTATTAGGTCCTGAGCGTACATGTTAGAGGATTTCCATATTACCTCTGATACCTAAAATGTGGTGATTGACTGGACATCCATGAATGCAGGTAAGAGGAGAGGAGGGTATTGTAATCTTGTACAGGGGAAGAAATGCTTTAGTAAGGTACTTTTAATTTGTTATGGTATTGAAGCTACATGGTCATAATGGAAGCTGTCCGGTGCTGGGCCTGCTTCAACCCTCCTCACAGGCCAGAGGAGCTGAAAGTCGATATCAACTAGACGCTTGGACCAGTACTGTCTCTTCCCTGCTTGCATTGCTTTAAGTAGAGGTTGTGGGAAAAGTGAGCCTATATGGGTAATGTGAAACTACGACACATAGAACGTGTGGAGTAGGAGAAGATCCTGTGTAGCTATGTAAGCTGAGGGGTCGACCAAGGTGTGCAGTATGAGGATGGAATGCTGTTGGGCTAGTAGGATATAATTAGGTCATTAATAGCTAGGAGGAAGGTGTCAAATGAGTAGTCAAGGGATGTTGGGACAGCAAAAGAAGGAGGACGGGTATGTGGCAGATATTTGAGGTTGGGGACTCTCTTATCCTATGATTTTGTCTTCCAATTTCTTCCACTCTGGGCTGTTTTAAGCAACTAGGCTGATAGAGAGATTGTGAGGATCAGGTAGCTAGAGCCTATTGGTGGCAGGAGAGAACACTATTAGGAGACATAATGCAGAAAAGGTTTAATTTGGAAAGAACAAGTAAGGAACTGAGAGGAGATGATCTGGGTTAATAGGGAATCTTTTGTAGGCCCCATGGGTATTTAGGAGTGAGTAGCTATGATTGACTAGTGAAATAAGGCAAGTTTGGTAGATGAAAGGTTCTCAAGGTGAGATATGGCTGCCTTTACACTAGGAATTGATGAATGTCAAGGTTAGCAAGGACCAAGGTAGGAAACTCATTACAAGGAAATAAATTCAGTGGTGCTACATTCCTGTGTACCCCTATGGGGGTCGATTAAGTATTTTACAAGTGAAACAACATATGATATAAATCAAAAAGGCCTTTAGTTGTCTCAAAGTTGACTACTAAGATGTCTCCTGTATTAATAAATATTGGAATGACTGCAATAAATCTAAGCGGAAATACCCAAATATACACAACAATGTAAAACTTATAGGCAGAACATAAGGATGGAAAAAAACTCTTATCTAAGAGAGCTAAAGGGGGAGAGCCCTTCCAAAATGGACCATATTGTAGAGACATAAAATGAGGGGAATATTCTACTGTACTAGAAAAACAAAACAAAGTTTGAATCAAATTACAGCTACCAAGGCAGTTATTTTGAACTAGAGCGAGATTTGGAACAGTAACTGTGCCAAGTTGTAGTAGAGCCACAAGATTGAGCACTCTCTTTCAGAGAGTGGCTAACAGCTCAACGTCACTTTTCAGCTCAAGGTCACTTTCAATTTGTATGTGAATTTGGGAATAACAAACCTCCACCAACCATTTTCTGAAACTTTAGGCATTCTCCTGTCTCCATTACATATTGTTTTAAGTCTTGGACAACAAGTCCTGGATTTTCTTTCCGCTCTTTTACAACTTTTATTTTTGTGCTGTGGGACTTTGGTTTCAGTTAAGCCTGAAAGTTACGTTGAGGTAAAATCTGATGTTAATCTGTTAGGCCCTCTCTGATAGAGGGTGTCAAAGGTTGCTTCACAACCTTGGGTTGTGGCTCTGCTACAACTTTGGTACAGTTATATGTATCGGCGTCTGGTGCTAGGGGAGTTTTGTTCTCCAGGGGCACAGGTTGTTCCTCCATTAAAGCATTTCTACTTCCTACAGGGAGGAGGGGAAACAACCTGGTCGGTTCTGGTCTCTAATTCCAGAGCGATAGTGCCAGCCTGTTCAGGTAACGCGTAGGGTCTGTGTTAGGGCAGTGGCACTGCAAGAGGATATAGAGATATTTTTAGAGGCCTAACTGCTACTGCAGTTGTGTTAAAAGTGATACAAGGGGCTGGTAGATTAGGAGGTCTGGTAGAGGGATCAGGCATGACGTGATTCAGGGTAGGGGGACAGAAAGAGGTGAGAATTTCGCCTCTGGTGTGGCAAAACCCATCGAGGTCATTATATTCTCTATTGCAATTACTACATTTGCGGGGGGGGGGGATATAGCTACTGAATACAGACTTGTAGAAGCCTTACTTGGAACAGGATAGGTTACTGCACCTGTATTCAGATTGTGAGCAAGGTTAGGTACAAATAGGGCATGTTTGAGTTATTTGTTTACACTGCTGGAGATAATGCCCAAATATCCAGCAGTTCAACCATGGTATAAGCTTGAAGGCACTCTAAATAGGCCTCATATTATGGGCATCGCAGAAGAGTCTCATTGACTCTGCACACTTGGGAACATCAGTACGAGACACAGCCACCATAGGAGTTGTTGTCCTTTCGCCTACTCTAATCTCTGCATGACACTGAAGATTCCGGGCAGGAAAGATCTGTGTGTTGATGGCATTTCAGATAGACTCCCGCATTTCTGGGATCTCAAGATCTGGGTCGCAGTGAGGGCACCCAGATGATGTCCTGTATACGGAGGGCAATATTCGTTGGGGCAAACTGACATAGTTGATCTGGCTTATCGCAAATAATGAAACTCTTGTTAAGCTTTCTAGTCAAAGCTTTAAAGAAATGGTAGTACGCAGCAGAGAGGGTATGTTTTTTTGTCGTAAGGGTACTTGCGACATTTGGGTTGGGAGATGCAGAAAATGCTAACGGGTTGTAGCGGAGGCCTGATTCAAGATTTAACCAAAACTGTCTGGAAGTGAGACTATAATCCGCTTGGAGTTATCCATAGCAGCAAGGCTGAGACATGGTGCATTGATCCATCTCTGAGCAGTTGAGATAGGCAGATAAGCCTAGATAGTTGTTTGATTCCAAGTGACTGATACCGGGGCAGGACTGGCAGTCTTCTTGCCTTTCATGCCACTCCAGGCAACCTTGACCTTGGAATTTGCTGGTTGAGGCCTGTGAGTGGTAAAAGGGTATCCAGTTGGGGGGCAGATGAGAAAATGGGACCTTGGAGGATACTTCTCTAGGTTCTAGTGGGCTTCAGTGTAAAGAGGATTTTCACTAGCAGGGAGGATGGCTGTTACAAACCTATCCTTAGTCTGCTGGACAAGGTACACTATCTTTTTTAACTGCAACAGGTAACGATACGTACCGCTCGTCTGGCAGCTCTTCAGGTCTCGTAGCCTTATGTCGCCTAGGCAACGCTGAGTCCTTTCACTCCTAGCCCGTACGACTGCTCCTTAGCGATACGTAGCTTGAATCACCTTCCGGTCGGTGATATAAACGGATGGTCGTAATAAGAATAAAGTATTGTTTAATAGTAAAAGTATAACATAGGAAGTAAGTTAGGTGGTTGCGTGAAGAGCTAGCTATCTGTGTCCGTGACCCTCCTGATATAGGTGCTCTTCCCACAACCCTAACCCTGGTTACCTTACTATGAGTCACCTCGTTACTATGACTGCCGTGTGAGTCATAGTATAACAAACATCCTATGACTCACCATCCGAGTCAAGGTATACAATCCCCATAGTATCCAATTTTCATAAAAGGTCATGTGCGCTAATCGCGTCACATGCGTGAAACCCCTGACTCATACTTGTAGTCAGGTGCGAAAGTCATAACATCATATGACCTCACAATTGTAAGTCATGAAACCATAAACATAAATCAAATCAAACATCATAATCATAAATGATCTCACAAATCGTGAGTCATGTGAAATATTCCATCTTCCTAAGTCACGATTTGTGACAAGAGCTCCTCTCTCCCCTCAGCTTGAGTCCCATCAAGCTATTCACCAAATTTCATTACTTGGTTCCCAAATCTTCTCGCATCGCGACGGAACTTCCGTAAAATCTGTTCCGTTGTGCGTAACTGCTTCCTGACCATCCCCAATGTTAGGTCTGCCACCTCGATAGTTCGTTTTTGGTGCGCAATGGTGGCTTGTTGCGCTACGAGGGTCTCCTCCTGGAGTCTGATCGTTCCTTGGGCCTCATCAAGTTGGATTTCTAAACGCGAAACTTTCTTTGGACGCATTCGAAATCTGCCTGCGTCTGTTGGCTTTCGCTATCGGTGTTGCGGGTTTCCTCGCCCCTCTCCAACCGTCCCCTCCTGGCTTCCGTGCGCTGAGCATCCTTCCAGCGCAGTTCTTCTCTTTTACCCTACGCCTTGGGGTAGTATCCTGCCCGGATCTTCGCATCCCGGTGGGCTTAACAATTATTTCAGTAGCATTCCTCCCATCTCGTTTCTGCATGTGGTTGTTTTGGCCAGTAACTGGCCCCTTCCTTGTCTTCTCTATGGACGTTGCAATGCTCGTCATAGCATGCCGTCCAGCTCATCGCGTTGTGTTCTGATGCCCTTTGCCGGTCCTCTACCGTCGCATAGCCTGGGCTAGTTTGAGTGACTTCTCGTATTGGGTCTCCCCAACTGTCGTTCGTTGTTTCTTGTTTGATTTCTTCCCAGCCTTGGTTTATATGGGTATCGTTCGTGGAAGTATTTGATTGCATTTTCTGTGTGTACGAAGTTTTCCGCAGGGTACCAAACTTTATCGTGATCAGGAGAATATCCTGTCCACTTCGCTCGATATTGGAGTTTTCCGTAATATAGTCGTGAATCGACTATTTCTTCAAGTTCGTATTCTGTTTCTCCCTCGATTTCAATTGGTGGTGGTGGTGACTGGATCTGTGATGGGAATCTTTGGTCTTGGTAGGGTTCGAGAAGTGAGATGTGGATGGTGTTGTGTATTCTCATTGATGGGGGAAAGTCCAGCTTATATGCACTGTTCTCCACTCTTGCCAAGATCTTAAAGGGCCCCATCTTTCTGTAATCAAGTGTCTTGCATGGCCTTGTGGTCCTTACAATCCTTGGTAGGAACCATACCATATCACCTGATTTAACTTCGGATCGGGTTTTGTGTGTTGATCGTAATTACCTTTCTATCGAAGTTGTGCCGCTACCATTTCCTCGCATGTGGTATCATGGTATTGGTTTATTTCGTTCGTCGGAATCTTCCGATCAGGTATCAGATGACCACTTGTGTCATGTTTCGGTTGTTGTCCGTAGTTTGCAAAGAAGGTTGTTGTCTTAATTGTTTCTTGTTTTCCGTTATTGTATGCAAACTCCGCAAAAGGTAATAGTTCGTTCCAATTATCCTGTTGATAATTGACATATGCTCACAGGTATTGTTCCGGGATGGCATTGGTTCTTTCAGTCTGTCCATATGTTTGTGGATGGTACGCCGTGCTCAGTTTTCTTTCGATTCCTAACCTCAGGGTAGTATCTTTCCATAGGTCCGAGGTGAACAGTGTCCCCGTATCGGTGATGATGTCTTGCGGTAGTCTGTGTAACCGAAAGATTTCTTTTGCCGAGGTTTGCGCGGATTCTTTTGTTGTCATATCTTTCCTGCATGGAACAAAATGACTCATATTCATCAGTCTGTCGATGACTACCAAGATGGCGTCATAGCCGCCCGATTCTGATAAATCTGAGAAAAAATCCATTGATATCGACTTGCATGGCTTATCGGGTGCCTCGTTTGATTGTAATTGACCATACGGAGCATGTCGTGATGATTTCGTTCTTTGACAAATGTCGCAGTTCTTGACATATTTCTAGATCGTTTCCCGCATTCCGGGCCAGTTGTAACTGCGCCTGATGAGTTCCGTGGTCTTTGCTGTCCCTCCATGTCCTGCTTGTAAAATGTCGTGATTTTATCTGATAAGTTCTGTCCTTATCTTCTCCTCTTCTGGTACACAAATCTTGTTCTGGTACCTAAGGCAGTCATCCTTGCATTGCCATAGCCCCAAGGCTACATCCTACATACCTTTTGTTCCTTGTTCTAGTGCTTTCCTTATCTCTTGTATGTGAGGGTCCTTCCTGCTCTGTTCCTTAAGATTTCTCATCTCTTCTGCGGGGAAGCTAACCGTATCAATTTCCTGTATCCTTATTTCCTCAAAGTATTTTTCATGTTGAAATAGGATCCTTTGTTTCTATTTGATCCTGTCGTCATCTTCTTGTGGTGCATCTTGACGTCTTCTTGTCAATGCATTTGATTTGCCGCATTCCTTTCCTGGCCGATATTCGATCCGTATATTGTATTGGCTTAACTTCTCGCTCCACCGGATCTGTCGTTCAGAGAGCACTTTTGTTGTCGTAAAAGGGACCAGATTCTTATAGTCAGTGAGGATCCTTGTCTTATGATGGCTTCCCAACACATATCTTCTCCATTCCTTGAGTGCCTGTACTAGGGCCAAGAGTTCTTTGTCGTGAATATCGTAATTGCACTCCGCATTCGTCATTGTCTTTGTTCGGAATGCCACGGGTCGCCATTTCTCGTCTTCGCACTGTTGCGATAGAATTCCTGAACAGACATACTTCGATTCATCTGTTTGAATCATAATCGGTCTTTCTGAATTGTAATGGGTGAGTACTGCTGCAGACGTTATTTTTTGTCTCCTCGTATCGAACGCCTCGCTCTCTGATGTACCCCACTTCCATTTTGCATTTTTCTTTGTCAGATTGTATAGAGGTTTTGCTGTCCTGCTAAACCCCTCAATGAATCTTCAGTAAAAGATGCAGAATCCCATGTATCTTTGGATATCAGTTTTGTTCTTCGGAATTGCCCATTCCCATATGGCTGCGGTCTTGATAGGATCCATACGGATTCCTTCTTGGTTAATAATGAATCCTAAGTATTCCACTTCTGTCTTGTGGAATTCGCACTTAGTTGGCTTGATTCTCAAAACGGATTTTCCAATCGCTTCCAGGATTTTTCCCACGTCTTTCTGGTTGTGCTCGATTGTTTCTGAGTACACCAGTACGTCATCAAAATATTCTATGCAGCATATGTCCAAGAATCGGTGTAACGTTTGATTGATCCATCTCTGGAATGTTGCCGGTGTGTTGGTCAAGCCGAATGGCATTACCAAGTATTCGTAAGTTCCGTATTGTGTCGCGAATGTAGTTTTCCATTGGTCTCCTTTCTTCATCCGCACGTTGTGGTAAACATCTTTAATATCTAGCTTCGTAAAGTATCGGACGCTATTTAGTCTATCCAAGGCTTCGCCGATGAGTGGTAGTGGGTACAGATCTTTTTTCGTGACTTCATTTTGTCCTCGGTAATCCACGCATAGTCGTAATTTTCCGTCCTTCTTTTTGACGAAAAGGATGGGTGCTCCTGTTTCCGCAAAGGAGTCTTGTATCCATCCCCGTTCCAGATTCTGTTTCAAATAACTTCTCAATTCTTTCAATTCCGCCGCTCCTAGTGGATACAATCTTTTTGCTGGGATTGTCTTTCCCTTTCCTAGGTTAATCTCGTGGTCCACTCCTTTTCTGTAAGGCGGTAACGTGGTTTTTTCTTTCTCTTCGAAGAGATTAAGGTATTGGTTATATACCTCTGGTATCATCTGTTCCCGGGGTTCTTTCCCTAAATACATTTTGGCCTTAATAGCCAGCTCGGTACTGGCATTCATTGCCTACAAATCGCATTGGCCGTCCTCCTGGTTCCACTTTAGAATTCCCGTGATCTCTCCTCTTCGGAAGAACTCCCAAAGGCTTGGGCCGACATCTCGCAGATCTCTATTCGTTTCCGGTCCTTTTTTGTTTCTTCCTGGGTACCTTCTGATTCGTTTCTGTCCCTGTCTCTCTGGTGGTCCGTCCTTCCGAATCCTTTGTCTTCTCGAACAGTCTTTGCAAGTACTTCGACTTACTTGCATTCCCCGTCCAGGTATCTTTCACATATCAGTTGTGCTATCCTGTCACAGGAGTTGACTGTGTAGTCTTCGTCCCCGAGGTTCACCATTACTACTTTCAGTTCACCTGTATAATCCGCGTCTATTACACCCGCGTTGGTTGTGAGCCTGTTCTTGACACCTAACCCGCTTCGTGTTGCAATGAGCCCATAAGTGCCCTGTGGTAATCCGATGGCTATTCATGTTCGGATGACTTCTTCCCCTTTGGCTCGTATCGTTGCTCTTTCGCTAGCGTACCGGTCGTTTGCTGCCGCCCTCAGTGAGCCTCTCGTAGGCAATGTTGCCTCTTTAGTCAATCTTTTGACCAGGATCGGTTTATCCGTCCTTGCCTGAACCGTTGAGAACTTCATCTCTAAGTTCTCCTCCAGGGCTTCCGCTTCAGGGACTGTAAAGACCCTTGGTGACTCTTTTAAACACCAGGTCGTGCATCTCTCACTATCAAAAGTGATGGTCCCCTTTCCCCAATCAATTGAGGGGCTATGTTCTCTCCACCATGGCATTCCGAGAACTGCTTGATGGTTTTGTAAATTTGCCACTTGGAAGGTAATCATTTCCCTATGGCTTCCGATGTCCATAGGTAGTGTCGTCGTATGAGTAACTTGACCCCTCGCGCTGAGTTTGCCGTCCGCGAGGTAAATCTCACGTTGTTGTCTGGCTTTCGTCATAGGCATGCCGTACTTTTCGCATACCTCCTTATCAATAAAGTCCTTAGTCGCTCCTGAGTCAATCATTCCGTTGATGCTGATAATCTTGTCTCTGCCATGTAGTCGCATTCTTACCATGACATGGTCGTTTTCGTGTTCCAGTGATTCCGTGTTGTTTAGTGCCACGTAGAAGTTTCTTATCTCGATGGGTTTCTTATTCCCCTTGTCTCTCAGACCATCGCTTACTGGGGACCTTCGTCCTTTTCTTCTTCGTTCTTTTTGGTTTCGAGATCCATTTCACGGCTTGCTGCTCTTTGTTTCCATCGGTGGTTCTGAACCATACTGACTGTCTTGGGCGGGTATTCTTTTTCGTCTTTTGGGTTGGTGCAGTTTCTCATCAAGTGTTCTGGCTTCGCACATGCCATACACAGATTGTTGTTTCTTCTCCTCCAATATTCGGTCTTTAATATGTTTAGAGCTTGTCTTCGCCTAGTCGCATCTAGGTCCATTAGATCTCCCCGGGACTCAAGCATTTGGTGGGTCTTGAAGGTTCTGTCGTAGGTTCTGGAGTTCACGTATGTTTTGGTCTTTGACCTTCCTTGCACATGTTTGATAACGTCCAGGCGGTTTTCGTGATTAATCGCCCATACCGCCATTTCCTCAGTCGTCATAAAGTCTTCAGCCCTCATGGCCCCTGAGTTCTGGATTTCTTCGTGTAAGCCTCTTAGGAAGGGCCTTCCCAAGGTTGCTTCGTCGTATTCTGCCTCTGTTGCCAACAGTCGTAACTCGTTCCAGAAGTCAGTCTCATTCCGGCTCCCTTGCTTGATTTTCTCGATTTTGTTTCTTGCCGTTTCCCTGGCATCCACGTCGCCGAATTGGATGCGTAGAGTAGCTTGAAATTCTCCCCAGTTATTCCATATGGCTGGGGTCTTTCCTTCCACATATGGAGTAATCCATTTGCCTGCTGATTCCCTCAGTAGGGATTTGGCGAAGTCCACTTTTAAACCGTCTTCATTTTCTCCACATCCTAGTGCTGTGTAGTACATTGCAAGTTGGACTAGCCATGCTCGCAGTTTGGTAAGGTCTCCTGTAAACTTATCCGGGGTTTTGATTTCTGGTCTCCGCACCGTCTGTTCCTGTCGATTTTCCTGAACCGTTCTGATCAAATCGAGGAGTTGTTCTCTCGTGAGTGTTATCGTATCCGCTGGTCCTGCTACCCCTAACATTCTGTGTATTGGGGATGCTCCAGAGCTTAATGACCCATGTTGATCTTGCTTCCGGGGTTACCGGGGTTGGAGGTCTTGGGGATCCTTCTCAGGGTATATCTCGGTTAAGGCTTGTCCAGGTTCTGCTTGTAGTCCTAAGAAAGTCTGTGGATCGTTGAAGTCAAGTACTTCTGTATCTGTAGGTGAATCCGTTTTGTATTCGTTAAGTGTCGCAAAAGACGCAACCAAATGTTACAAACCTATCCTTAGTCTGCCGGACAAGGCATACTATCTTTTTTAACTGCAACACGTAACGATATGTACCGCTCGTCTGACCGCTCCCCAGGTCTCGTAGCCTTATGTCGCCTAGGGAGCGCTGAGTCCTTTCACTCCTAGCCCGTACGACTGCTCCAGAGCGATACGTTGTTTGAACCACCTTCCGGTCGGTGATATAAACGGATGGTGGTAATAAGAATAGAGTATTGTTTAATAGTAAAAGTAAAACATAGGAAGTAAATTAGGTGGTTGCGTGAAGAGCTAGCTATCTGTGTCCGTGACCCTCCTATATAGGTGCTCTTCTCACAACCCTAACCTTGGTGGCTTTACTATGAGTCACCTCCTTACTATGACTGCCGTGTGAGTCATAGTATAACAAACATCCTATGACTCACCATCTGAGTCATAGTATACAATCCCCATAGTATCCAATTTCCATAAAAGGTCATGTGCGCTAATCGCGTCACCTGTGTGAAACCCCTGACTCATACTTGTAGTCAGGTGCGAAAGTCATAACATCATATGACCTCACAATTGTGAGTAATGAAACCATAAACATAAATCAAATCAAACATCATAATCATAAATGATCTCACAAATCGTGAGTCATGTGAAATATTCCATCTTGCTAAGTCACGATTTGTGACAATGGCGGCCAGACTCCAGTTCTTATTGGATGTATTCTGTGTTTGTTGGATCTCATACTATTGGTTGTTGAGATAGATTTGGAAATTAGGTCTGTTCACGAACTTGGTTCTGCTGGTAGTTACCAGAGTCTTGTTGACTTTATGAGTTTGGTGAGATCTATAGAAGTGTGTGATGGAGCCTAGGTAGCTGAAAGTTGTTATATAACCCAGGAGGTGGCTGCAGTGCTAAAACCTATGAGGAAATATCTGGTAAACCCGCTTCAAGGCAAACAGTGTTAGATTCTGTATCACGCCCAGTGGTGAAGAAGTTCTTGTGCAAGATAAGGCTCAATGCAGCAATGTCAGAGGCGAGTCGATTGGTATTGTTGTTTGCCAAGTTGGCCTTAACGTGTGTTGAGAGGCTGTGGAGAGAGGAGGATAATTAATGGACTATAGCAACCATCTGGCCAAGGAGGGTGGCTATTGCTACCTCGTCAATTCCATAATTTAGCTATGTTAAGGCTGCAACAGAAGTGGAGAGAAGGTTTAGGTTCCACCATCTATATCGCGCAAGCTGCAATGATATATAGTTGAGTCTATCAAAACCCATTACTCACTACCATTGCCACTACACCAAGCACAATAGTTTTCCAAAGCACATGATAGAAGAACCTTACAGTGCACTTAAACCTAGGGTCACTTGAGAAGGCGCGGAATAAAGGTTTGATTGATATAGTCATAAATAGGAAATAACAAATATGGTTGTGTGAAGAGCAATCCTCCTGTCCCCTGATAGGTCCTTATATAGACCAATTCCCGCAACCCCAAACCTTGTAACTGTCATAGTGCACAGCCATGTGAAACTCATTATATCATATGACCTTCTAAGTGTGAAGGTCATATACTCTAATAAACACCTCCTGACACACAAGTGTGCATCATGCGTAAAGCCCACATGACCCTAAAGTGGTCCTATATCCAAAATCAACTCATAACACTCTCTATACTCACAAGTGTGCATCATGCGCAAAACTCACATCATCCTAAACTGGTCCTGTGGGTGAAATTTTTGTAAGCCTCATAAGGCTTACTCTGCTCTCAGTACTTCTTGCCTTTTGCTCTTCTAGGCAATTGTGATGTTGCCTCCCCTCTCTTATTGCCTAATTCCCTTCAGGCTTCTTGTGCTACTATCTACCATTATAGAGGTCTCCTCTGTTCGCATCTTGAATTCGTTCCACCTATGTTCCCAACATCTCCACATGTCCTTCCAGTTCCTTTCTCGCTGTTTGCTCTCATCCTAGTTCCTTCCGTTAGTTCTCAATCTGTTTCTCAAACACGGTTTCATTTACCACTGTCACTAGTCCTCGGACTTTGTTATTGGTGTATGCAGATTCGAGTTGTCTTTGCAAATTTAAGATTTTTTCTCGCATCTCCTGCACAATTATGCAGTCGATTTCCGTGTGGGTGTCTTCGTCAGCCTGGTTGTCTGATTCCCTTTTGATATCGCTATTTTCATATGCGGAACTGATCCTTTTATCCAACCTCTAATTCTCTTGTTCACTCCTGTCAAACTATTTTCCAATCTCATTCGGTTGTCCCTATTTTATAGGAAAATTATCGTCCTCTTAGTTTCTCTGCCTTATGAATTTAGCATTGATCATGGTAACATGCTCTTCAGCTAATATTACAAGAAGCTTTTATTGGTGCTTTAGGGAATCGTCCGTGTCCATTCTTATCTCCGCAAGGGATATTTCATTCGTCCTCGTAACTTGCAACTGAACATAGTACTGCATGGTCGTTTTCTGAGTCCGTTCTTCTTTTCGCTTTGTGGATACTCCATTCCCAGTCTGAAAAATCCTGTTCTTTCTCGTTCTACTCCAATTGATCCACATTCAGCTTTTCTCTCCCTCTTTGTACCCTCTCCATACATTCACTAAAGTTCACTCCTTGTCAATACCTTTCCTGTACCTATCTTGGTACAGGAGTTTTGAGTCATTCGCTTTGTTGAAGATTGTTGGTGACATCCCTTTACAGCTCATTCTGCATTCTCGAATGTTGCTGCCAGGTACCACTCTTGATCGTGTTTTGCAATGTAGCCTGCCCACTTGGCTCTATATTGTAGTGTCTTGTGGTATTGGCGCTTGTGTTTTATCTCTTTGGCTTTTAATTCCTAATCTGTTTCCATTTTGATTGGCAGCTAGTATTGTTTTTTCTGTGATGAGAGTGAGTGGTTATTATAGGGTTCCAAGAGAGAGATAAGGATTGTTTGATGGATCTTGAGTAAGCGTGGTAGGTCAAGTTTATATGCTCGTACTTCTACTGTTGCCAAGATTTCAATAGAGCCCTACCTTTTATAATCCAATTTCTTGAATGGTCTTTCTGGTCCTAATGTTCTTTGCATGCAACAACACCTGGTCGCCTGATTGGAGATTCGAAAGTGGTTTTCCGTGTCGATCAGTCTCTTTATGTGAGCGCACCAGTGCTGAGGTCATTTCTGCTGCTAATGCCTTGTGCAGTTGACTTATATCTTGTGCTGGAGTTATTTTTCCGCCAATGACGTGTCCTATTGGCTTGTGCACTAGTTGATGTCCATAGTTTACCTAGAACGGCGATTCTCGCCTTCTTTCCTGATATGATTTGTTGTAAACAAACTCTGCAATAGAGAGAACTCCTGCCCAATCATCTTGCTGATAGGTGACATATGCTCTTAGATATTGTTCGAGAATTTCATTGGACCTTTCCCTTAGACCCTATGTTTGTGGGAGAAATGCCTTACTCGACCTTTTTTCAAAGTTCAAGTGTTCCGTAATTTCCTTCTACACTTCGGATGTGAATAGGGATCGTCGATCGCAGATGATATCATCTGGCAGTCTATGAAGGCTGAAGACATTGTCTACGAACAATCTGACTAACTGTTTTACTGACATATCCTTTCAACATGGAAGCAAGTGTGCCATTTTGTCAGGTGGTCCACAACCACCTAAATAGCATTCTTTTCCTCAGACATTAGCAGCCCTGTGATGAAGTCAATGGCTATTGATTTCCTTAGTTTTTCTAGGGATACCAATGACTTTAGTAGACTATATAGCGCATGTCTGACGGCTTTCCTTCTTTGTCATATGTCGCAATTTTTTACCTACTCTTTTACTTCTAAGCGAACTTTGGGAAAGTAGTATTGTGGATATAGGAGTTCTGTTGTTTTTGTTCATCCTCCATGTCCTGCATTTAGCACATCGTGATGTCTGCTTATAATATCCTTCTTGATTTCTTTCTCTCTTGGGATCCAAAGTTTACCATCATAGCAAAAGCAGTCCTCAAACTATTTGCTTAACTCTAAGACTATGTGGCGAACCTGTTTTTGTCCTTCCTCTAATGCTTTTTGGATTTCCCTCAACTTGCAATCACTTCCCGAGACCTCTGACATCTTCTGGTTGTGTGCCGTTTCTTTGAATTCATGCAGTCACATATCTCTGATAACTAGTTTTGATTCATATCCTGAGTCTTCTTCTTAATCTTCTGGGGATAATATATCTTGTCGCAACGAAATTACTCGGGATTGTATGTTCCTTTACTCCTCTGGTGTTGGCAGGTCTATCAACACTCTAGTGACTCTATTGGGATTTCCTCCTTGTTTCCAGTGTCGCTATTCGATTTGAATGTTGAAGTGACCCAGTTCTTCAATCTATCGAATTTGTCATCTATTCAATCCTTTGTTGTAGTGAATATTATCAGGTTGTTATGATCGATGATGATGCTAATCCGGTATGGACTTCCTTGTGCATATTTCCTCTATTCCTTTCACCCTTGAACTAGGACTAGTAGTTCCTTGACATGAATGTCATAATTGCTCCCTGCTGGTGGCCTTGTTTTGAACCTATATGCTATAGGTTTCCAAACCTGTTGAGGGTACATCTGGGATATAATGGCTCAGGGGATGAAATTTGATGCATCGGTTGCTATCAGAATTTGTTTTTCGAAATCCTAGTGTATGAAAATTGGTGCTGTTACCAGTCGTCCCTTGAGCGGTTCGAAAGGTGGTGCTTTCTTTTGTCCCTATTCTCATTTCTTCTCCTTCTTTGTAAACGCGTAGTCTGCTTTTACTATCCTGCTAAACCCTTCTTTGAAGCAACAATGGAAGTTGCAGGATCCTATGAAGTGCAGAATAATTTTGACTGGGTTGGTAACCTAGCAGTCATTGATAGCAGATGTCTTCACAGGATCCACCTTGATTCCCTCCTGGTTGATGATAAATCCCTGGTATTCTATTTCTTCCTGAAGGAATTGACATTTCGTTGGTTTGAGTTTGACTCAGGCTTTCCTAGGTTTTTCGACGACTTTTCGTACATCTCTTTGGTGCTGTTCCACATTGTTCGAATAGATAAGTAAATCATCTAGATACGCGATGCAACATACAACTAAGTATGCTGAAATTGTAGTTTGGATCCATCTTTGTCATGTTTGTGGGTGTGTTGGCCAAACCGCATGGCATAAGCGTGTATTTGAAAAGTTCATATCTTGTCCGAAATGCGCCCTTATCTTCGTCGCACTTCTGGATTCTGCTGTTGTAGTAGGCGTCCTTAATGTCAAGTTTGGTGAACAGTTTAGCTGTTCTTATTGGGTCAAGGGAATCTCCAACAAGGGGCTGTGGATATCCATCCTTTTATAACTCTACGTTGAGTCCTCTATAGTCGACACATAGCCTAAGGCCTCCTTCCATTATCTTAGCGAACAGGATAGTTGCCCCTGATGACGTTCATGATTGTCTTATCTATCCTCTTTCCAAATTTCCCCCCGATATTCCCGGTGTGGTTTCAAGTCCTCCTCTCTTAGGTGTTATAGCTTCATCAAAAGGGCAGGTTTATCTGGTTCCAATAGATATTGTGGTCTGCTCTAAGTGAGGTAGGAAATCACATTGTTCTTCCTCGTCGAAAAGGTCGATAAACTCCTGGTATGTTTTCGGTAATATTTATTTCACATTGCTTGTTGAGTTTTTCGTTTCTTACTTTGGGGCCAGCTCAGTGCTGATTGTGTTGCTGCTATCATTGTTGTTTCCTGTTTCTACCTCACGATTGCTTTATAGTCTCCCCTCTTATGCATCTTTCCAAAGGTTCTACTAGATATCTTGCATCTAGTCAGATTGCCCTCTTTCTCTTTGACCATTAATGGTACTGTTCCTTTCCTATAACCTTCATTGATACTGTGCTTTTCCTCTTGTCCATCATTTGTATAGTTCATTTTCAATTGATCTTCAATGGTACTTTTCCTTTCTGAAAACGCCCTGTACTTTGCAGTCCCCAGTCCACTATTTCTGTTTAGTCCCACTCTTTGGATTCAACAAGTTCTCCCATCTTGACCATATCAATGATCATCTAAACCATACGTTCTCCTTTACAGGTCTTGTAGTCTATGTCTTTTTAGTTAACCAATTGAACTTTGATATCTCCTCTAGAATCTGTATCGATTACCCCCATCCCAGTGGGTATTCCATGCTCAAATGCAAGTCCACTGAGCGGTGCAATGCATCTATAGGTGTTGTCCAGAAGTTCTATTGCTATTCCTGTTCTTTCATGGCCTTTTCCCTGGCTGGGACAGTCATGTCTTTGATGTTGTACATATCATGTCCCGCGCACTATTTCAATCCTTGGATTGGTTTGTGATCTTCCAGATGGAGCAGTCAGTGTTTGATACCTTCTGTATTTTTCGTTTCCATTTTGGTATTGGAAACCTTACTTCTATGGTTCTCTCAAATCTCTTATTCTACAGGTATTGCATTAACTATTACTGAACTTTGCAGATATAAGTTGCTGCATTTTTACTGTCAAAGTTTATCTTTTCGCCTAGCTAGTCGATTCTTGGGTTGTGATAATTCAACCATGGCATTCGTAGTAACGCCTCATACTTATCCAATCCTACTACTAGAAATATTATGACTTATTGATGGTCACCTATCCTTATAGAGATCTTGGCTGCATTTGTGACTGGCCATGCTGAACTAGGTGTTCCGTCGACCATCAAGATTTCCCTAGGTGTTTGATATTAGAAAATGGTACCACAGTTTTCATTCAGAATCAGCAGTCGATGTAGTCCTCAATTGCCCCTGCATCGACCATTGAATTTGTTGTTGTCGATATCTTGCCATTTTGCAAACTGAGTTTGCGTATAATGTGGTCTGCTTCATTGTCCTATATATCCATATTGTAAAGTAGCCAGTATAACTTCGACATCCTATTGGACTTTGGTTTATTCTCGTCCAACAAACCACCTTTTACTGTGGACCTTCTTCTTTTGAAGTTTTTAATCTTTCTTCTTTGTCTTCTGTCAATATTGTTATTATCCTTGGTTTGGTCCTATCATCCTAGGATATCTGCATCCCTTTGCTATGTAGCATCTTTCTCCATACACTAAATATTAACCCATGCAGAGTCCAAGTATATAGTCTTGTATGGGTAATTACAGGAACCTTCCCTTGAGGATGACGGTGTCCACGACCCTGGGGTTTCCTCCTGGGATAGCATTGGTTGTTCTTAATATTATGTCATTATTCCTTTAGTATCTGACACCCTTTGTGCCATCCTGCTCTTGTAGATCGGCTAGAGCTGGTTGGGCCAGTGCTCTTGTCCTATAGCCCACTTGGCCAGTCACTCCCTTATAGCAAACTCTTAGTTACTGTTGCCAATTCCTGCTGGAGTGATACCTTCCTCGTTTTAGTCCCCTGTTGCATACCTTCGTGTGGGTTTCTTGCACGTTTCTTTCTTGCAAAGTCTCCTATTTGTTCTTGGAAGGTTTTCTTGAATTGGTCCCAAGTCATCCAGGGGGCTGGTGTGGGTGTTTGGATATAAGGGGTCGGCCATGAAGCTACTACTCCTCCTTGTATTAATGATACTCCATACAGGGTTGTTTCTTCATAATTTCCGCTTTCCCATCTTACCAAATGGAAGTATATCTTAAGTGTGGCCAAGAACTTCCCAAGTCTTTCCTTGTTCTATCAAACGTTTCTGGACTTTTGATCTGGTGTTCTCGAACCCTTCTCCATTTCTTGATGGCTCTTAATTCTCTGATCTGTTCTTCCAAGAACCTTGTATTGGTTACTACTACATCCTCATTAGCAGACATTCTTCTAGTTCTTGGGGTAATGGGTGATATGGTTTCTGTAGAAAGATCAGGCTTCCAGGGTGACGGGGATTGATGTTCGTATCTATGATAGCACTTGTATCTGCGCTTGTTCCAAACTAGTTAGTTCGAGAGTCGCAGTCACTGCAGTGTTATCGTTGCAGATTGCAAAGAGATGCAATCAACTATTAATGTTCGATGATCTATAAGGTACATCTAGCAATAATACATAGTTCAGTCTATCAAGAGGCTTTGCTCACTACTATTACAACTACACCAAGTCCAATAGAATTCCTAAGCACTGGATATAAAAACTCGACAATCTACTTGAACCTATGATCAAAAGAGGGAGGGTTGAATCAAGGCTAGAATGATCAAGTTATAGATAGAAAATAACAATTATGGTTACGTGAAGAGCTATCTTCCTGGCTCCTGATAGGTGCTTATTTAGACCTCTTTCTGCAACCCTAAACATTATGACCATGCAAGTGTCCAGCCATGGGAAACTCAAAACATCATATGACCTTAAAAGTGTGAAGGTCATCTACACTAATAATAACCTCATGACTCACCAGTTTGTGTCTTGCACAAACCCCACTTGACCCTAAAGTGGTTATATATGTAAAATCAACGCATAATACTCTTTTTAACTCCAGATTGTGCCTCATGCACAACCCTACATAACCCACTACTGTACATGTGTGCGAAATCAACTCATAATACTCACAGATATCACAAGTATGGTCATGTGCAAAACCAACATGACCCTGAACTGCTACGTTGTGCGAAATCCTCGTTAGCCTCACAATGCTTACTAATCTCTGTGTCCTACTTGCCTATAGCTCTTTTAGGCAATCTTTACATAGAAGCAGGCTCGATGTAACGCCTCCCTGGATGTATCAGGCACCAAGAGAAATGGCTCGTGCTAAGGTATAACGATTGTAACTCACATCTTAAAATATCGGCACTTCAAGTTAGTATTACTACGTAAGATCTCGATAAGTTCTTAAACTGCAGTCAATTACTATATCGACAGCTTCCATAAGTCCTAGACTTACTTGCTGTGGTTTCTTTCCAATTGAAAAGAACTAACTACATATCCAAGTATATTGATAACTATATCTCTCGAAGTCCTCCCTGTCCAAGCTATACTGGGGCAGTCTTAAATACCTCATCTAGCATTTTCTAAAGCTTTCCGTATCCTTCCATTTGATTTCCAATCAACGGATATAACTAAGCTCCACTTGTAAAGTCTTCCAATAAAACAAAAGCCTCATGCACGTAACTAGTACTTCAAGCACAATATGTATCATCCCAATACACAAAACAAAACATAAAGCATATCTGGTGCTAATAGCTGGGACCCCTCGTATTTCGCTGTCGCTCATAGACGGCGAAAGCAAGTGTGACGTGAAAGCAAGT
This sequence comes from Tuber calosporum, assembly GCA_003316355.1. Lineage (NCBI taxonomy): Eukaryota > Fungi > Ascomycota > Pezizomycetes > Pezizales > Tuberaceae > Tuber > Tuber calosporum. The sequence goes on along the minus strand of QFET01004993.1, from coordinate 29,038 downwards.
GTGAAGCGCTGGTGTTTCTTTTTTTTTCCCCTGTGACTAAGCCTGCTAGCCAGTAACAAAAATCCACCCCTGGAATGGCACCGGCATATCAATTGAATACTGTACTGAGTGCTCGGATTGGTCACCTCTGGGATCTCCTATCTTTCCCTGGCCCAGTAGAGCGATACGAATCCCTCTTTCGGACAACTCGAGTCCCTGTCACCCAATGTCTTCTATTTCTCTCACCTAGGGCGACACCATTCCCGTCTCCGTCTATACCAATCTCAGACTCCCAGTGTCTTTGTAGGACTCTGAGTTTAATCTCTCCCACCTGCAGCACCACCCTTCCTCTCTTCAACTAGTTCAATCTTGGACCTCTACGGTCTCATATAGGACTCCGAGTCCTATTTCTCACCTCGAGCAGCCTCATCTCTCTCTCTGGCCAAACTAATCTCCCGCTCCTAGCCTCTCCACAGGACTTCTCTCCCTCCTACCACAAGCAAAGCTATCTCTCCCTCCATCCTGACCAATCTCAAACTTCCAGCCTCTCTGTAGGACTTCTATCTCTTCCACCTTGAGCAACATTATTCTTCCATCTGGCCTGATCTATCTCAGACTTCGTGCCATACACCATTCTCCCAGGTTGCAGAAGCTTTCCTAGAGATCTCATTTCCTTCATCGAACATCACAATGGCGGACCATACAAGAAAACTTGAAAGCAAGCAGCGCTTAGATCTTGCAATGCAGTGGCTAGAAGATGAGCCATGTGAAATGGCTAGTACTGCTGCTTAAATGTTTGATCTCAATCCATGATCAGTTCGAATGCGTCAACTTCGTATACATCACCTGAAGAGAATCTCTCATAGTACTTTCAATCAATCTGTTGGGAACAATCTAATTCTTACTGACCCTCAGGAACAAGCCGTTTTTCGCTTCTGCACTGAGCAATTGGAGATGGGTTTGGGTGCAACCCCTACAATACTCTATGCTGCAATCTGCGATCTTCGTCAGCAATAGAAGTGCATTCCACCATCCCTTCTGTGGTTTCAGCTTTGGTTAAAAAAGAATCCTCATCTTCATTCAGTTATGACAAAACCAATCGCACAAGCTCGCATTTGAACCCATAGTGAGGACGATCTCAAGAACTTCTTCGTCAATTACCAAGAGACACTTTCAAAATATGGCTTGAAGCGAGCCAAATACATCTTCAATATGGATGAATCGGGTGTAAGAATTGGATGTACAACCGGCGAAATTGTAATTGTTCCAACCCAAGTAAAGGACCTCTACACAGCCAGTCCAGAAAATCGCTAGTCTTTGACAATCATAGAGACAATCTGTGCTGATGGATGACAGCCACCACCACTAGTTATGATCTGCCCTGGTGAAAAAGTAATGGAGAATTGGATTCAGGATAATCTGACTGGAGCGGAAGTCATTGCTGTCTCGCAGACGGGCTATCCGAATGAGAATATTGCTCTTGCATGGCTTGACCATTTTATCAAATATGCTGGTGCTGGTCCTGATAACCATTGGCGTATTCTCCTCCTTGATGGCCATATCACCCACTGTCTGAATGACTTTGTTATCAAACGTCATGAGAACCATATCGTTCCCTACCAGTTTTCCTCACATCTTACACATGTTTTGCAACCATTAGATGTTGGTGTATTTCGTCCATGGAAACACTACCACAACAAAGCTATTCAGAATGCTCTCCACTCACTCGATATAGATTATACAATCTCCTCATTTTTCCGCGACTTGAGCAAAATCCGTGAGCAGACCTTTCAGCCGTATACCATCAAGAATTCCTTTTGCCATTTAGGAATGTTTCCTGTATCTTACAAGCTAGCCTTGAAGAAAATGCCTGATTGCAACAAGGGGAAACATGATGAAGAAGAATCAGATCCTGCTCCGACACTTGATAGCACATCCATTACCCAGAAAGGACCTTCAGTCATGGAAGGTGGTGATTTGGAGCTTCCTACACTTCCCAGTAACTATTTTGAGTGTCAGAAAGGGATTGGAGAGTGGATTGATAGTTCCGAAAGCTTTAGTCCCACCTCCAAAGCCAGGTTCCTACAGTGGGCAAAGGGAACTCAGATATCTCTCGCACAAGTAGAACTCCAGCAACAGTCATACCAGATGGTCCAAATGCGGATGCAGGAAGCGGCAAAGCGCAAAAGGAAATCGAGACGAGTTGTTCAAAAAGGAGATGTGATTCCTGTTGAATCAGCAAGGCTTAAACAGCAGGAAAAGGCGGAGAAGGAGAGAGCTACTGCCATTAAGAAAGCTCAAAAGGCAATTCAAATTGCAGTCAATAAAGCCAAAGCTTCTTTGAACCGTCATGGCATAAATGCTCGCAAGTCTGAGAAGGAGAGGAAGAAACAAGTAAAGGCCATTCAGGCAAGAGGTGAAATTGTTTCAGCTGAGATGCTGGTGGCAATTCCTGATCCAGAGAGAGATCCAAGTCCAGAAGTTCTTGAATCATTGCAAGCTCCTCCTGATTTATTGCAAGCTTTATTGTTACTCGTGCCAACATCTGCAAGCACTACAAGCATAGTAGATCCTGAATTGCTTGCACTAGATTCTCAAGCAGCAGATGTTTTGATTTATACTACCAGGAGAGAAGCAGAGCAAAGATATAGTACAGAACCTGCTGGTGGAGAAAGTAGTTTTATAGTGGATGATGGAGAGGACCTTGCTGGTGAATCTGATTCTGATTCTTCATGTATTTCTTCTGATTCTATTATGAGAAATGCCAACTTTGTATCTTTAAATTGAAACTATGTATACTAGTATAGTGTGTTAGTGATGATATACACACTCTCTTAGGCCATTGAAAGCAACAAAACATGCTGTATAATCAGGCCAAGTGAGTTTATTATTCCCATATACCGTTCAAAACTAGTATTATGTAAGCGTCTCTTGAGTGGGAAAAAAAAGAAAGACTGGCGCGTCACACTTGCTTTCGCGACACACTTGCTTTCGCCGACTATGAGCTCCAGCGAAATAGGAGGGGAACCGGCTATTAACCTGATATATGAAACCCAATATAAGATAAACTAAATATCAAACGATACTTAAAACCAATCATAAAACTAACTAACCTCTTACTAGCCCTACTAGTTTCAGTTAGCCTTATCAGCCTTAACAATAGTAACCAATACCGCTTATACTCCGGAAATAAAACAACTATTTCCAAAAACAAAACCAAAAAACAATCTGCCTAATTACGAAAATCAAGATCAATCCCTAGTCTTGACAACCTCGCCCTCATCTGAGACCCCAGAGTCGTCAAAGTTGTTCTCCAAATATGGTTTCCAAAATCCAACGTCCACCTTTCCTTTTTCAGCAAACTGTCCAAAGATTGCTGTCTTTGGCGTAAATCCGATCTCGATATATCCTGTAATTATGGGATGTTCGTCGCCTGTACAGTTATCTGTCCACTATTCATGCACAAGGTTCATGGTCTTCTCCAATCCCTCTACCGGCTCGGAGCTGTTCCCAGAATCCTCATAACCTTTCCACTTAATAAGGAACTAGTCTCTTCCATAGTCCTGGATGTGATCCAACTCTCGCTCAACTTGTAATTCCGCTACCTCTTCAACCAGGATGGGCACTGGTTTTGTATTGGACCTGCCAGGGAACCTATTATCATTGTTCTCTATGAACCTTTTAACTGTAGAGCAATGAAATGCTCCTTCCTTGCTTCGGTAAATCCTAGTGTCCATCTTGACTGTGTAGTTCTGTGTGTAGGAATTGTATTCCAAAACCATGAAGGGTCCTTGCCATCTGGGTTCCACATTGTTGCTTTTACCAGATTCCATAAAGAATAGGTCTCCCAAGACTAACAATCGTTCACCCACATTAATGGGTTTATGGGTGGTCCTTCTTCTTGCTGTTATCCTGGTACTACTGAATCTCACCAACTTTACTAATTGATAGGCCTCGTTTCGCAATTCCTGGTGTCTGTTCCGGAAGTCACTGTAGGCAGCCACCTGAGTGTTGCTGACATAGATAGCCAACAGTATTGGGTAATCTCGTGCATACACTGCTTTGTATGGTGACATGCTCAGATCATCAGAATGTCTTGCATTCTCGTAGGGTGCTAACTCGGGATGTGCAAGTAACCAGTTGTTCTAGCGCTTGTTATGAAAATTGCTTAAGGCTGTCTTAAGTTCTCTGATCTTTCTCACAACCTGGCCTTTGGTTTGGTGGGGTCCAAGTAATGCCTTCATTTGTTCGTTCCCTTAAGAGGTTATGCTTTGGGCCCAGAATCGTGATGTAAACTGTGGGTAGGCATCACTGATAATCGAAGTAGGTACTCTATGTGGAGTGAAGATATGGTGCTGGAGGAGGGTAAGGGTCTCGATCGCTTGACTGCTTGATTGTGTTGGAATAAACTTTGTGAACCCTACCACCCTATACACAACTACAAGTACTGTATCACACTTGTTGTTTCCAGACTAGTTGAATAGTCCTGCAAAGGGGATAGACTAGGAGGTGAATATCTCTGAGGGTACTGGCTTAGACCTGGGCTCTCCTTCAGCTATCTTATTGCGTTCCTATTTTCTTTGGCATAAATTGCATTGGCGAACATAGTCTTCCAAATCCTTCCTCATCTCTGGCCAGAATATGTATTTTGTAGCATTGCGTAGGTTTCTCTCTTTGCTGTAATGTCCTCGGTTGTGAATCTCTTCAATAACGATCTCCCTGAGCGTTATCCCATTTACTGAAGATCCTTTAGGTATGTATAGGTAATCTTGACCACCCCTGGTCGTTGCATACATCAGTCCATCGCCAATCCTGTGCTGGCATAGCTTGCCACCTCTCCCAGTGTTGCTAGCGTAAGAAGATTGCTTGTACTGGTCATCGTTCCTGTAGGATTCCACCATCGTCTACTGTATAGGCTGCTCATCTGTACCACCACTGCTGCGGTATCCCGTTAATTGTATACACGCTCCAGGCGTGGTACTTTCTCCTCCTCGTCCTCGAAAAGCTCTTAGATTATATGTGGGTAGTTAAGTGGGGTAGGTGGCTCGATAACTGGCATAAGCCTTAGTTGGCCCAGTGCTGCATACAAGTAGAGGGGCCCCCTAGGCTCCTTTGATGGTTGTTGGTAAGGACTCTCCTGGCCCTGATATTCTGAACTCATGTCTCCTAGTTGCTCGTTCAGACGTCACCTGACTGCATCCAGGTCCAGTACTGGCCGTGGGTGTAGCTTGAGGGTATTCCTTTCTTCGTAGGTAGAGACAAGCTCGTGTAGCACAATCTTGTCTATATGCTTCTCGTCCTCATGGATGGTACACTGCCGATTATAATATGGACTCCAGTGTATGACCACATAGTTTCTCCTGTCTTCGCTGATCTCTAAGATGACTCTGTTTCCCCAATCATTTCCAGCACTGATAGAACATTCAAAATTTTCTGATGAAAATCGTTCTTCAACAGGAAGTGGTACAAAGCACGACATATTTAAGGATGCAAAAGGTATGTCTGGAGGATTTGAATTTTCTTTGTTGATAGGGTCTTGAGTGTAGTTTGGTTCTGGATCAAATTGTGCATAAAGACAGGAAAGAGGGTCAGAAAAATAGTTTCCCTTCACAGGCCTATAACATATCTTTCCCTTGTATTTTCCCAAATGGGTTCGCCACCACAGCTGCTTGCAAGAGGAGTTCTTGGCTGTTTTCAGGTACACCAATGGTTGGTGGTCAGTTATAATCATAAATTCATACCCTGCAAGAATATGATCATCAGAGGTTAAGGCATCCATAATTGCAAGTACCTCCCTCTCGGTAGTTGCGTAATTCATTTGTGTGTGGTTGAATATCCTGCTGTGCAATGCTACAGGCCTCACTTTTTCAGTTGTGTATCCTTGTCCTACCCAAACTCCTACCCCTGAGTCAGAGGTATCTGTAATGATCCATTTGTTTTGTCCTGTGGTGTGATTGATCGGTCTCATGACCTGATTGTGTTTGGCAATCTCATTCATATTCTCGATGCATTGATCATGTGTTAGTGTCGAGACAAACTCCTATTTTCCAGTAGGATCATTGAAGAGTGCTGTTATCAGGGCGATATGTGGTAGGAATTGCCTAATGTAGTTTACCAATGCTAGGAACTCCTGGAGTTGCTTCCTGTTCTTTGTTGTTTCCCACTCCTCAATTCTCCTCATCTTTTCAAGTGATGCTCTAGGCTCCTTGTCATCGATGACTTGGCCTAGTACTTGTAATACCTTTGAAAAGATGTCCGACTTCTTTCTCCTGGCAAAGAACTCCACTTGTTCCAACCTGTCACTGACCACATTAATATCTTTCAAGTGGTCGAACTTTGTATTGTACAATATGAGTTTATCGTCAATATATACCAACACAAATTCCTCAAGGTAATCTGCTAGTAGATCTGAAATGATCCTCATGAATGTTCCTAGTGCATTCATATCTCCTTGTAACATAACTTTGCTAATAAAACCTCCAAAGGTTGTTTACAAACTGTTATATTTGACATCGTTAGAGTGAACTCTAGTTTGGAAGTAAGCCTGACTTTGATCGATCTTGCTCCTGTAACCTGATATCCCCAGAGTATAGAGTAATCTCCTTTGATTAGGAATCGGTTCGTCATCCTCCTGAGTGTTGTAACTTCTGGATGTATGGTCTGCTAGACCTCTGATCGTACCATCAGTCTTCCCTTTGACCGACACAAACATCAGTGCCACTTCTAGCACTTCTCTGCTATTTCGATTACTCCTTCTCACTGTTTCTGCTCCTGCCATGCCTTGAGTCAAATCTTGTACTTCTCTGGTACTGAGTATTTTGGCATTGTCTTCAGATTCTCTGGATCCTTCAATCTGATTCAGTGTTTGATCTTCCTTAAATGTTGTAACCTTTCAGGAATCGGATTTGGGAATAACTTCAGGTATTGTTCCATTATCTCTTCTGTTCTTGTCACAGCTGCTCGTATTCTGCCACTAGTTGGTGTGCAATTGACTGATATTTTATGGTCAGGAAAATGAAACCTCAGCTTTCCACATTCGACTGATGGTTTATATCACCATAGGAATGGCATTCCAATCAAGACATCATACTTGGCTAAGTTTCCCACATTCCTTCTGTTGCCAGTAGTCTTTCTCTTCCGAATCGCTATCCTAACCTTGAATTCTTTCTGGGATTCACATCGTGACTCTTTTCTAGTTATATGAATGGTTGCAGGAGTTGCCATTTCGGTATATAGGATTCCATCTGTAGTGACAAAGGTTGTGCTCAATAAGTCTGTTCCTATTGTTCCTGTATCAAATAGAACTCTCACTTGTTTGCCGTAAATCAGGAATATTCCCTCCAATGGTTTGTGACTCTTGTCACCCTTGGGTAGTGTGTTCTGTGCTGATGCCTTGGTCTTGACTTCTAGGGTGTTGACATATACTTCATCTTCGCTGCGGGCTTCTTCCACTCGATTCGATGTGGTCTCCTACTTGGGTGTTTTTCCTTTGCCTTTGTCACTTATGTTGGAACAATACTTAGCCATAAGTCCTTTACAGCCGCAGGTAAAGCATGCTCCCTTTTCTCTTGTAGTCTTTGTTTTGCTTGATTCCTTTTTCTTCAATTGAGATTGGTTGTCCTTCTTGGAGTTGTCTTCCTTGTATCGATCTAACTGCTTAACCTTTCCATTGGCTCCTGTATCATGGAGGATTGCATCGACTATATCTGAATGGGCTATCGTGGTCTGGATTGTTTCGCTGGAATTGTACCATGTTTCGACATCTTGCCTTAACCTAGTATTCATAGATTGGAAGAATTTTTAGATAAAAGCATATTCGGAGATGGTGCCTTCTGGTAATGGTAATCGGTAAATGAACAGGTCTATAGCCACCATTCTGGTGCACTATGTCTTCCCATTATTACCTTGCTCAATCTCGTGGAATCATTGGTAAAGATCATCCTTCTGCCTGGATGACCGGAATCATTCTCTTAACCAATCAATAAGCTGATCTCTAGTTACTGCTTCGCCATAGCTCTCTGCCGTCTGAAATGCTGCTTCCTGAGCTCTTCCTTCTGTGTGCAGTATCCAATAGTTTCTTGCTCCGTCTGTTTTGTAGTTGACTTCATGTAGTCATAGGTATAACTGGACTGCCTGGTACCTACTATCTAACGCCTATGGCTAAAGGTCTTCTCCTTCACCACTAAACATCTTTGGTGTAGGAACCTTGATGCTAACCTTCGCTGTAGTTATAGATGATTTCTCTCCAGCCACTGGGGCATTACTAGGTCCTGTATTCGACATGTTGTCGGAATCACTAGAGCAGTCAGAGCTCTCTTCGCTGTCTGAGCTGCCTGTATCGTCCTTGGGTGCTGCTGGTTGCTTTCCCTTCAATCCCTTTGGCCACTAGGGAACTCTCCTGGAGTTCTCGCTTTCCCTTTGGCTAGTTCTTTCACTAATTCAGCTAGCGCTTGCTTTACTTGGTCTCGTCCTAACTGTTTTCCTGCTTCGTGTATTTTGAAACTGAATGCCGTTGATTGTTCGCCTTTGGTGCTCTGACTGCCTTTCTATTTGGTAAGTTCATGTCGCAGGATCTGCTTACATGACCTCGTCTGTAGTCTCTCGTCACCTATCCTGGTCAACTGTTTGCATGCCTGAGGTTTCTTAACCTCTGCCTGCTTCTAACTCAACTACTTATTGACGTTAAAGAAATATAATGCCTCCCTGAGTGTATCAGGCACCAAGAGGAATGCGTCTTGGTAAGGTATAACAATAGTAACTCAGATCCAAACTGTCGTGACTTCAAGTGAGTATTACTACTGCAGATCTCGATAAGATGTTTAATAGCTATCAATTGCTAATTGCAAGCTTTGCTAAGTCCTAGACTTACTTGCTCTAGTTTCGTGCGAACAGAAAAGAAGTAACTGCTCAACCAACTATATTGAAAACTCTGTCTCTCAAAGTCTGCCCTGTTTAAGCTCCAGAGGGGCAGTCTTAAATACATGATCTCGCTTTTTCCAAAGCTTTCCCTATACTTCTATTTGATTTCCAATCAATGGATATAACCAAGCTCTTCTTGTAAAGTCCTCTAATAAAACAAATGCCCCTTGCACCTAAACAGTACTGCAAGCAAAATATCTATCATCTCGACACGCGAAACAAAATATACAAACATATCAGGTGTTAGCCTGATACATGATACCCAATATAAAACAAACTAAGTATTAAACGATACTAGAAACTAATCATAAAACAAACTAATCATAAAACAAACTAACCCCTTAGTAGCCCTGCTTGTATCAGTTAGCCTTATCAGTCTTAACAATAGTACCAAATACCAGTTACACATGAGGGGAGTTAGACCGGTAACCTCTTAAATCAATTAGCTAACCCGTTACCTTTGTCCTATTGTTTGTGGTACGTAAGGGGTAAATGTTTGCGAATGTGAGTTTGGGTGAGACTTATGCTCATGGTGGGAAGTGGAAGAGCATGTGGGCCCAGCCAACCCTGATGAAGTAGGCCACTAAGCAGAGGGATTGGTTGTTTACATTTTGGCTCTAGGACAGAAATATCTACAGACAAAAGATGTGTGGTTGTATAGTGCCAGAACGGAAAAGTGTAAACCAGATTAAGGGGTCTTTTCAAAGGAGGATACCACACCCAATACTTGTGCAAAAGAAATAAAAAAACCGTAGAAATGTAGGCCAAGTAAAGTAGAATAAATGTACGGTTTTTTTATTTGTTAATAGAATGCTGGGAAAGTGGCATCTTGCTTTGAAAGTTGGCAGTTTAGGTGAAGATTAGAGGTCTTGGCACAAAAATGCAACACAAAATAGGCTGACTAAGCAATGAATTGAGAGGAGAAATTCAAGAAACAATGTAGCAGAACTGTAAAAAGTGAAAACAATCAACCAGCATACACCATACGACATGACCGGAGTCAGCAAGCGAAAACGTCAAAGCCGTGCCGCTGGCAGGATGGGTGGAAGGCCCAAAAAGGATATGGAAAATGTCAACTCCTTGGTTGATAGTTTGTCAATAATTCAGGATCTTGACAGTGATGTTGTCCTATTGGATCAAGGTAAGCTTCTATTCTTTTCTAAGATACAAGTAATCTAAGCTAATTATCAATTTTTATGAAATATTAGAGGCCAATTCCAATGGGCAAATCCAAGGACCAGGAGTCAAGGTACCATGTCGTCAGACAATTTGGAGGCGGAAGATGAGAGCAGACCAGCGAGAGAGGTTGCAGGCAGTAAATGCTGCCCATGTTGAGGGTAAGTAGCTTACTCAAAAGAAAGAAAAAGGATGATAAGAATGAAATGCTAATAGGAAGAGAGTAGATGAAGTGGATGTTATGGTGGAAGAGGAAGAGGAGTCTGAGGATTCTGGGTTGGTAGAGAATGAGCAGTTGGCTGAGGCTCTTCAGAGTTGGCCACGCTTATCGAAGTATCAAGCAACATGCTTCAAGTATCGTATCTTGTCAGCTGGTAAGTAATATTATCCTTTCTGATTGCTGTTATAATTTAAGAAAGCTAAGTAATAAATTGATTATAATAGCCATTCATGATATGAGAAGGTTGCTCAACTCAACTAGAAGAAAGCCCAAGGGTAAGGTCCTGGTTTATCACCTTCAGGTCCTGGAGTTTCTTCGCTTTCAAAGATATGGACTTGATAGGCCATTTTGGAAGAAAACACGAAAGGAGGCTGCCTCAATGATTGCAGCGACTGGAGGAAGTGGTCAACGCGTCAGAAACCGCATCTTGGATAATGAGAAGTCTTGGATCAAGGGTCGCCAGCTGCCTATTTCACAGCAAGGGAAATCTCCTATGCTGCATCGACTTATCAACGATGAAGGAACAAAACTTGCCTTAAGAGAGTACTTGGCTGGTGCAGGTGAGATGGTTACTGGCCAACATCTTGCCTATGCAATTTCTACCTATTGGCAGACAGGAATACTGCCTTTCGAAGAACAGCTTGAGTTAAAAGATCCCCCTAAGCCTTACACCCCTACAACCCAAGCTCAGCTCGCCCAGCTTGCCGAGGAAAGAAGTCAGATTCAAGCAACTCTCAGCGATCGCATTGCAGCAAAATGGTTGCATGAAATGGGATATAAATACAAGGATGTGAGGAAAGGGGTCTACAAGGATGGACACGTGAGGGAGGATGTGGTTCAATACCGCCAGTAGGTATTTTTACCAACTCTGAGGGCCTTAGAGGATCGAATGGTACGTTGGGAGCTAGTTGAGACACCAAATGGGGAAACTCTACAGACTATTTATCCAGCAAACCTGCCCCAGGGTGTTCGGCCAATTGTCCCAATTGTCCATGATGAGTCAACATTTAATGCAAATGATGGTCGCACAAAGGTCTGGATTAAGGGAGATCATACCTTGCTGAAAAAGAAGTCTCGTAGTAAAGGAATCATGGTATCTGACTTTCTATTTCCTGGAGGAAGATTACAAGTTTCACCTGGTACCATTATCCCCTCTCTCCTTCGGTATGATGCTTTGGAAACCTCTCTTCACCGCCTCGATTCTCGATTTTCTACCTGTTCAATTGAATATGGTGGTGACAAGTGGTGGGATGGTGATAAACTTGTTGAACAAGTTTTACAAATTGCAATTCCTATCTTTGAAAAGGCCTTTCCTGGATGTTAAGCCTTATTCCTTTTTGATAATGCAACTAGCCACTCAGCTTATTCCTCTGATGCATTAAGAGCTTCCACCATGAATTTACGTCCTGGTGGTAGGCAGGTGGCCCTTCGGGCTGGTAAAAATTCTCTTACCAATGAAATTCAGCAAATGGTAATGGCAGATGGTACACCAAAAGGACTGCGAATAGTATTGGAAGAGAGGGGATTGTGGAGACCTAAATTACGCATTCAGTGCCGAAAGGAGAATGGCAACCTAAAAAAACAATGTCTAACTGGAGGAGATTGTTGTGCACGGGTTTTAATTGCCCAAGAACTTGACTTTAAGGCCTAAAAAAGCAGATTAGAGGAAGAGGTGGAGTTGGTTGGCCATCAGGTACACTTTTTCCCCAAGTATCACTGCGAGCTGAACTTTATTGAATACTATTGTGGGGCTGCAAAGCTTTATGCACGTAAAAGGTGTGGGTATAGTATTAAGGCATTGAGAAAAATGGTTCCTGAGTCTTTAACATCTGTAAAGCCTACTCTTATCTGGAAGTTTTGGGCACGTACCCAAAGAATGATGAGAGCATATGAGGCGGGAGTTGCTTATGGTAGTGCTGACTTTAAAGATAAAGTCACTAAGACATACAGAAGTCATAGACGAGTTTCAAACTCACAGAATGTAATTGTATTATAGCTTAAATTAATATTCTCCGTTCTCACATTTTAGAGTGTGCACAATTTATCACTCATAGGCTTGGCAGTTCTTGGCAATTTTTTAGCAGAGCCACTGTTGCATTTGCCTCAGCCACTTGGTTTACAGTCTTCAATTCTGGCACCATAGCCCTTAAGCTAACGAATGTGTCAACCAAGGTATTATGGTTGGTGGAGATGTTACCTGTGATAGCTTGGCTCTTGTAATAGGGACTTTGAAGCTTGACTTACCCCTGCTCCAGTGGCTGGGACCTAGTGGAGGGACAGGAACATGCATATGATTGTCGTAATAGTTCAACCAAGTTTTTTCAACATCCGAATAGGGAAAGACTTTAAGCGGGAGTAGGTGGAAATACTGCATTAAAAGTAGCTATTTGATATATGGTAAATTTTGTTAATACAAACAGTAAAAACGATGAAGCCTTATCCGAGGGCTAGTTTTGATGTGTGATAGTTGTTGCCACTCAAAATGGAAGGGTTTTGTTGTGTACCAATGTGGTGAATGTTCAAGCACGGGGTGTGTTGCAGATGCCGAGCATGCGAGTTCATGTACCTTGACAAGTAACACTGAATTCAAAAATAAAATTATAAAAAAGTCAAAAAAAAAGTAAAGCTAGCCTGTAGTTGAGACTCTTCATACAACTATTTAAGTTCTTTTCTATGCAATTGCTTTATCTCTTTAAACATAGCCAACCATTGGCCTTGTATTATATTAGCCAAATGGCATCCACTATCTATTCAAGGTAGGTAGTGGCTTAAGAATAATTGTATACATAGGACCCATACTATTAGTTACAATAGTGCTCCTTCAGTGGTGACTGTGATTATCACCGTGACGAATCTGTCTTCAAGTTCACAATAACTATATTCTAGACAACCCTCTCCATATTAGGATATCTTTTAAGAAGTACTTACTTGTTGCACCTCAGCTAATCGCATCGGATAGTAACACCACAGCACCAATAGTTCGACAGTCTTTTTTTCTTCAACAAATTTAGTCTTTATGGGCTGTGCAGCTGCATAGTTCACATTATAGACAGGTAATCTCACCCAGCAAGACACGAGTTCAACTGGCGTTTGAACACACCCTAAGTACACAATCTTTGAACTGTGAACAAGGGGTTGTCAATAAGCCTGACAACCTGGAAATATTTCTTAGTTACTGGAAAAACCTTACTATCATTACATTTTCTATATTAGTCATTTTTGGCAGGTGGGTTTTGGCTTTCACTTATGTGAGGCATGTTTTTGCTTTCCGGATTGCTTAACTATTGTACAAAGAGCTCTTGTTTTTCACTGTAACTGGAAGGAGTCAGATGCAAGGGCAAAAACGTTGTAGGTAAGAACAACTGTAGGTCAGATCGTGTTAAAGATACTGGTATCGTGAATTGGTCAATAACAAAGTCACAATCAGCACTGTAGTTTTGGTCATGTGTGATGACAAACCTCAGATAATTCATAACCAACTCTTTTGCCGAGGGGCAGTAAGTGCTTTTGAGGCGAGGCGGTCAGGAAATTTGGATGAAACAACCCATACTCTCCGTGACGGATTTTTGATCTGCTGCTTGATTAGTAGTTTGAGCCTCAGAAGTCGGCAAGCGCTACTGCGGCGCTTGTATTGTTGGACAAGAGAAAAATAAAATATAGCTCCTCGTCCATAACAGGTTGAATCACATGCACCACCCATGCCAAGAAACACTGCGCCTTGATGGGGTGTCTGCAGGTTCCCTCGGACTCCTCCCATGGAACAGATACTAATTAGTTGATTATCTATGATAAAACAACTCGCTGATATCTCCACCTGCAACCTCCATCTTACCTCAGGAAACTTTCCTCTTCAAGTTTAGCCGTCAGAGTGAGGGGGGTGTCTGAGTCTCTTGTTAACTTAAGTTCGCTCTCCGATTGTTTCAACAAGAAACTATCAATTTCATCTCTCTTGTGCCCCAGCAGCCTACATTACATGTCAGCCTCACGGAGAGACAGAATCAGCATGGACCGACTGTGAAACACAGGCTCCGCTTGGATTACCATACTAAACTATCTCGGCGATTACAATCACCGTTACCATCGTAATTCTCGAGTATCCCGCATACAGTCCAAGCAAACATCACGGATAATGTGCGGAGCTCTGCTGCAGCCCTACACTATCCCGCCCATGCGTAACAAGGTTTACTGAGAGTGTGGTGGAGGTAGTGAGATGCAAGGGGCGTGGTTGACATGTCGAGTCGTACGATGGTATGAAAGGCAATAGTATTTCATAATATCTTAATAAATTATTATGTGGTTTTGAGAAGACTTGAGCAATACGCAATGGGAACATGCGTACTGGGCACTCGTACTAGGATGTTGGCCAGTAAGAGTAATATTAGGTTTGAATGATCTTTTTTCATTCACTTTTTTTTCATCTTAGGTTATGGAGGGTGGATGGGGCAGCCCGGTGTTGGTGGCCGTACACTTATGTTTGGTGGTGTTACGAAAATAAAATTGATCTGGACCTGAAATAGAAAAGGTTGGGAATGGAGGGGAAGGGAAGGGAAGGGAGAGGGGAGGAGAGGGAAATATAACACTGTGGAATTCAAATTCAAACACCTGCGCAATGCTTAAGGAGTTCTTGATTTGCTAGCGGAAAGAGAAAACTTCATAGGAGAAAACGGAAAAAAGGAAAAATGAGATAGGAAAAGAATCCACAAGTCTATCTAGTAGCCAAGTTATGCTATTTGGACGCTATCATTCCACTCCCTCCGTTTCGATCATTAACGGCCATGTGGCCGACAGCCTCTGTGGGCTTCTCATCGCCGGTCTTTCCCTCCTACTATTGAACGTCCCCTTCCTAGTCGGCTTACTATATCCGTCCAAGTTCCTGCGCTTTGCCTCGCGGATGGTCTTCTCTAGCAGCGCATACAGCGTATCTAAATCCGCGCACCTATCCCAATCCTTCAACTGCCAACAAAAGTTCCTCGTCAATTGGACCAGTGCCAAAAGATCCCTATCGCTCTTAACCTTGTTTTTCGTGAAAGCATGTCTAACCTCGTCAACGGGGGATATATCCCCGTTAAAGCTTTCTATCCGACTAACCATGTTCTTCTGAAGGCCTCTTGCATCACTAATCCTACGCAGGAGGTGGGTCCAATGCGGGAGGCTAAGGTCATCGGGTTTAGAGATAGGGTTGGATTTTGCTGTTAGGCAGAGTGGGCGGGATTTTTTATCCTTGATGTTGTCTAGGTGGGCACGGTGGCGGAGATAGAACTCGTGAGCAGCACGGACACAGCATTGTTGCATTTGTTGGAAGTATGTGCTCTGTTCTTTGCCGGAGAGGTGG
The DNA here is from genome assembly GCA_003316355.1 of Tuber calosporum. Taxonomy (NCBI): domain Eukaryota; kingdom Fungi; phylum Ascomycota; class Pezizomycetes; order Pezizales; family Tuberaceae; genus Tuber; species Tuber calosporum. The sequence goes on along the minus strand of QFET01004993.1, from coordinate 13,412 downwards.
GTGTGTTGTAGTGGTTCGCCGTCGGGTCCCTTCATTGGGTCGGGCTCCTCGTCGGAGTCAAGGTCAGTTCCTGATAAATCCCCACTCTCGCCTTCCTCATGTAAGAGTGATATTGCTGTAGATACCCGTGTAGTAGCAGATTTCTTCTTTTGGCGTCTGGGTCTATCGCGGGCTTCCAGAGCTGCGGTGGTAGTAGTAGGAGTAGAAGTGGTAGTAGTAGGAGGTTCCTCCTGGAACGTGTTCGGGCGTGGTAAGCCATTCATACCCGAAACCTCAGTGGGGAATACAAAGTTCTTGTTCCAGCCAGCCGACAGCCTCGCAAAGGATTTGCTGTGGAGCCTTTCCTGCATAATTTCTAACGCTTGAGTCACTTGGCGGCACTCCGTTGCAGTTGGTGTCAATGCTTGGTTATCCAATAGATCTCCCAGAGTGGTAAGTTGATGTGTGATGTGTCCAAACACTGCCGAGCGCAAACTTTGCGCCTCCTCCCCGTCGTCAATACTCGCTCCGCCTTCAGGATGGGCACTCCCGAACAAAGCGTAGGCGGATGGCTTGGGGGTTAGTCGGACACCCTCAGAGGGACTCGAAACTTCCGCTTCCCAACTCAATATCATGTCCGAGATGTCGAAGCAAAGGCTTGACAGTCGCTGACATTCACGCTGATGTTTCCGGGCTATCCACGAATGTTTTATCATGTCCGTGGGAGGTTTTGTCGTGCGATGCTCCTTGATGACATGCTTGATAGCTCCGTCCTGTGTAGGAAAGGCCCAAGCACACCCCCGTGCGTCACAAGTAAAAATCTGGTGAACCCATCGGTGGTTTATCATATCGTGAAGGCTCGAAGTTGTAAAAAATTCGGGACAATCGGGGAACACGCAGCGATAACCATAGCTCCCCACATGTATACAGATCCTGTTGTGCTCCCTACCCCATTGAAGGAGGAGTTAGTTTTCTAGGCGGGACGTTTTTGACACAGTGAATACTAGAGGTACCTCCAAGACTTGATGTCCGTGAATGAACCACCACAGCCCTTCCGATAACATTGCAAATTGTTACCACTGCCGGGCTGACAAGTGCTTGTAGGATACAGGCTTGTTGCGGCCGTGTTACCATTCGTCTTTGGCTAGTTTATTAGAGATTGTGGACGTGAAAATTTCGAGAAGGCTATGGTATCATTACTTCGTTCAAAATTCCGTTGGTCGGGGCCGTCCTGGCTCTTCCAGGCAAGGGTGGACCTGTGACAAACAAAAAAGGTAAGCAAAAACTACAGCACTAGTCGTTCCTGCTAAACATCGCGAGAAAAGTCTTTATTTACCCATTGTATAGCAATCTCGAGGTTAACTTGGCGGGAATGAGTTGCTGACTGGAGTTACTGAGCAGGTGCTAAGTTTTGGGCATTTGGAGATGAACGAAGCGTTAATGTGGGATAAGGAAGAGTCCGAGGGTCTATGATAAAGAGGGTTCCCGACCCAAGTCAGAGCTATATAGAGAAATGCAGGAGAGGCTTCCAGGGGGTGGAGGAAAGGCGCGTGAGGACAGTTCTCCACCCACACATACTCGCATCTGTTTTCGGTTATCTTTCTTTTTTTTTTTTTCCCCTCTTGCTCTTCCCCCCTTAATTTTCGACTTAGGTGAGCCAATAAGTTACCATGCTTACAAACACTTGGCCATCAACCGCTGTATCACACTGGCGATTTTCCTGGCGTGTTCCAGCAATGATATACCGGCATTTTATTGGAGGGATTCAGCGGTCGAGAGGATCCCGGCATAAAATACGGTAACCAGAGCAACAGCAATAAATTAGGCAAGGTGATATCTCAAGCAAACAGTTGTGGCATTTTAGGCAGGGATGGTTGGTATACGTGAGAGCTGATAGCAGGTGGCAGGGGGGTAAGGCCAGTGCGAAGATATAAAAATTGGTCAAGGGAGTACTAGAACAAAGTGGAGGCATGTTTAGCCCCGGTCTGACTCTACCTGCTACAAGCATCCCTGATGGTAGCAGTCCGCATATTGTTGGCCATCCCAGGGAATAACATCGCGACCGCAATGCTGCCTGGGGGTTCCCAGTTGCGGACAGCTTCTGATACCCAATCAATAGTAGGAAGGCTTTTGACAGAGGTTGTAGTCTACGCCCCAAGGTTTGGGATTCAATTCTACCACCTCAGGGTAGGTCTGCCTCCCAATTGATGAAATAGGGGCTACAGCTCAAGGGATATAGCAGTCAAGGCCCTATCCGGTAAAGCCAAACCAACTCACGATGGTACAAGATGACTGCGCGAAGGCGTATATCAACGCCAGGGAGCGGGTTAGGAAAGCGGTACAAAGGAGATGGGTACACGCGGCATACCGAGAGTAGAATATATATTGCAGCCGTACTGCGATTGCTGGACATTCATGATGCCTGCGAAATTCCAGGCCAGTAGGATACACAAGATGAGATCGAACAAGAGGCATTTAAGAGGGCAGGCAAGCTGGTCCAGCCAGGACCAGGATCCGACTTGTGACTTATGTTTACAGTCAGTTCAGACCTTCGAACATGTGATTACTATTTGCCCAGGCCTGGCTCAGCCAAACGAGGGGGTAGATCAATGGATGTTTGACATAAGCCCAGGCTCAGCCCTATGGGAAAGAGGGGATAAGGGGAAAGCCCTGATGAAGGGTTTTGTTTCCTTTGTAATGCAGAATAGGTTGAATTTTTCAGTTAGGTAGGGAAATTTTCCTTTTATGAGAGACTACGACCTGAGGTCCTGATTTTGAATTTTCACCCTAGGCCTGATGACTTGAGGTCCATGATAGTGTTTCTATTATTATTAGTTACTCTATGGAGGAGGTGAAATTTCCTATGTTATAGGAGTTTTTATGCAATACCTCAGGGTGAAGGCCAGGATTTTCCTGTACTTAGTACGAATAAAACCACAGATTTAAAAAAAAAAAAAAAAAGAGTACCGGAACCAAGGTAGAAGGAGAAATCAAGGTGGGAATATCAACAGAGTGTGGAGGTCTTCATGGATCGTCGTATAGGGTGGTATATTTTGACAATATGGAGAGTAGAAATACAGCTGCGGACTTGGGTAGAAACAAGTATGATTATAGTCTATTCAGCTGCAGTTTCTTTATTTTTACTAGGGTATTTTTTGTTTGTGCAACATGGTTGCAGAAAATGCATATTGCAATTCAGAATATTGGCTCCAACTCCTGACACCTATAACATAAGTGATAAAGTTTATGTAGTTGACAATGAGAAGTGGGATTATTATAATATGAGGTTACCAGTATTCATATTTGGTGTATCTACAAACTAACTACATTTTGTTACACATATGGGGTGTTATAGTAGGTTTTCGGGCTTAAAGATGTAATGGTGTATAGGTATGGTTCTATTTATCATTCCCTAAGGAGAGTCAAACTCCCGGCCTAACTCTGATAGGCCTGAGAAAGCAGTACTAGTACAGCACTAGCGACCATCACTCCAGGATACTGTTGAAATTATCTATTTGATTTTCTTAGAGTGCATTATTGATAATAAGTAATATTCTCATACTTGGTTTGGGTTTGGGTTTACCTGTACACCACTTACATTACTACTGGTAGGAAATATTTTTCTAAATTTCACGGTAATGAACAGGTTATGTTAAAAGATTTTCATATATGTTTTGTTTTCTGGTGTTAGCAGTTTTGCTCTTGTTTTGTGCATCTTTATGTATTGTTCTTGGTCATATATATCATGTTCCTTCATAATATTTTCCTTCCACTATCTTTGAATAACGCATATTATTGCAGATTTTCTAGGCTGTATATCAGGGTCAAACACAGTTCGCACTTTGGATTCTCACTATATATTCCCAATGTATATCACACTTGTGTGGAGAATGCACTTTAATATATCTATAGTGGTGACTAGTGATAAAATTGTTGCTGACCAGCTACAACTCAGAACGCTTGGTTGCTCACATGTTTACAAACTAGGGGTACTCCAAAGGAGTGCCCGATGGCTCAACAATAATTTCATACTCAATAATAAAATTGAATTTTTTAAAATATTTACTTCATTTATACCCTGTTCAGCATGTACCCATAAAAATATATCAAAATTTAAATTGAAAATGGCATATATGCTAATAAAAAAAGTTCAGTGTTGAAATAATAGATCAGCATTTGGCACGGATTTTACAATTGCGGGAAAAACAGACAAAACAGTTACAAATTGTAGCTTCAGGTAAATGCCATAAATAAATTTTATCTGGAGAATAATTTTTTTGTAGATATAACTACAAATGAAAAATAATCTACAAACTTGCTACCAACTCACCTCCATAGATTTACCTCACTACACTGTTGGTGCAGGGGTTTCTTTTATTTTCTTTACTCTACTTACTCAAGTTGCAACATCCTATCACCAACTATTTATCACTTTGGAATCAGCTAACAGCTATTTTACAGGTTAGGGGGTGAGAGTGGGCAATTGTGTTTGGGTTGAAGATAGTGAAAGGTTCATGGTTAAGCATCAGCAAAAAAATCTCCCTCATATATCACCTACCTATCTTCCTGTTGTGCTACTAATGCCATTTCTCCTTATACCTCTGATACCTTGCGTAGATCTTGTTCATCCTGCGTCTTCATTAAGCCTCAGTGATGCTTATTTTAACTTCCATGTCCACACGCAGAGCCCATTCTTGCCTTGACACCACATTTCCTACGATAGGTTAACCGCTATTGCACTGTCATCACCATTCTTTTGGCCTTTTCACTGAAACTACTAAGACGTTGGGCAGCTTATTCTAGCTCTTGCTCATCCGGAAAAACCCTTTAATGACCTAAAACTCCGTGCTGCTCCCTCAGGTTCCATCCCTCATATTTCTCGGGCATCGCCTTCATCGCCAAATGGACAATGTGTATGCCAAACTACTTCCTTTGCGTTCATAAATTTCCCACCGTCACTTCACTACCTCTACCCCTTGATTTTCAATATATCTTCCTCCTCACGCTTATCCCCACGCTTATCGCACAATAGTCCATTTTAGCCATAATTAATCTGTTTTTAATTCTTGTACACTTATTCTGCCCTCCTCCACTATCAATTTTTTTTGATTCCGCTATTTAATTGTTCAAATACTCCCTCACTTATCTTTATTCTGCTTATTCTGACCTCTCTGCCTCGCATTGATCACCCTTCAAAATCTGCTCTCTTATCACGATCTGGTATATTCTATGAAAAGTCTGTAAATCTATTCTATTATTTACTGACCAGTGTGTATTCCCTCTCCCTGCAGCTTCTGTCACAAGATGCGCCATTCCCATGATACTTTTGATGTCTACAAGAATTTGTGCTAGCCCCCTGGGCCTTCTCGCCATCCCTAAAGCAACAGTAAACAGTCCTGTAAGATTGGTAACCTTTCCCAAATTTTCCACATGAAGTCTTTCGACTAACACAAGTCTATCAAATGAGATAATGATCGGCTCATGGTCCTTGTAAATTGATACCAAATGAGCTAGTTAAAGACCTCTAAGTGCTCCATAGTTATCCTCATTACCAGAATCCACCCATATCCAATCATTCCTCCTACATCCATTCGATCTCCATAGCTGCCTCACTTTGCAAGGGAGAAGGTGCCATGTAACCTCCCTAGGGTCCTGAAAGTTCTTTACGTGAACTCATAGAACAGGCCATATTTCGATCAGCAACTCCTTAATTGAATTTTCATAGAAAACATTATCTCCACCTGATTTCCTACGATAATAGTCAAGCAAGAGCCTGGGTAAGTCTTTTAAAGCTTCATCAAACTGTGCAACTATTTTAATAATTAGCCCCTGCCACTCCAATTAGCCCCTGCCACTCTAGTCTTCTTGCTGACCATCTGATCTGTCTCCAGTGTTTTTCACTTTCCAATTGGTCACATTGAGGATAAATATATTCTGCATTGACATTCATTACCTGAATTTTGAAGCTATCGAGTCTTGCATACATTCTTAGTATCTGATAGTTAGCATAATTGTTATTTAACTGTCTATAGGCCTCGTTGGTAATTGTCTTGTACCTAGTCTCATCGGACTCAGTTGTATACATCTGAATATTTCCAAACCGCAGTATATTTTCTGCAAAATCACTCAGAAAATAAATATTGACCAAGTTGAAATAAACCTCTTCATAATATATATCAGCCATGACCCCTTCTAATGATAGATGTTGTTTGTCCGTAATACACTGTCTTTGAGTTGCTAAAAGACCTGAAAGCCTGTGTTGATTGAGCAAATCTTTGTTCCCGCTACTTATCCTCGCAGTTACCTCAGGTACCCTTCAGCCTATAGACTAATACTTCCGATAATCCTTAAAGACAAAATTGTCTTCATGGAAACCTATAAGGTACTGCTGATAGTATTGAATTTTCTTATTAGTATGACTTTTGTATTGTGCCATTAGCGTGAAGTCGATAATTGATCCAATGCAAGTAAATCCTTTGGTGAAAAATAAGGTGTTCAGTGACATTTGGATGACATAGCGAAGTGGCAAAACAGGGCAAAAGAACCCTAACAATATATCTCATCTACTTTCCTGTCCAGAGAAAAACCCTACTGATCTGTATATTCTTTGGAGAATATCCAGGATAAGCAGGCAAAATCTTCTAAATAGTGTTAAATGCTGGCAGCCTTTTGTACTTTAAGAGAAATCCAATAATCCACTTCATGAGATGAGTATCAAATATTCCCCGGTAGACAACAGGCAGGATATCAGGTTTTGGCAAGTAGGCCTAGTGAATGGCTGAAAGTGGCCAAAAGACGCTTGGAAGGAACTAGGGCCAACGAGGTATCAGGTCTTCACTAGTATCCATGTTACCTTCCAAGTATTTGAGAAAAGGTGTTTGGTATTTGTTGTAATCCCGTGAAGCTGCTCCACATCCCGTATAATACCCAAGAAGTCCGCTGCTGGCTCGTAAGGCGTACACCGATTTTTCTGGATTCCTTCTAATGTAACATTTCCAAAGGAGTGGCTATCCAGGCAGCAAGACCTGGAATGCACTGCCGAACCTTTCTATCAGCGCATTCAATCTCTATTCTGGCGTCAGCAGCCTCATCTAAGTGAGTAAACATATCTTCAATCATGTTACAAAGGATTTCATTGTTCACACATCACTGACTGGAATCGCAAGTGGCTACTCCAAGCATCTTGTGAGGTACAGGTAGAAGCACTAACAGGATGCTTTCATGTTGAGGAGATTTTTTCTTCTTTTCAATAAGATATTACTAATAGTTATATAGATCGGCCAGGCTTTCTTATCTATAGAGAGGTTTGTAAGAAAAGTAACAACGGAGGGACTTATGATCTGTACAAGTGTTACTTGTTAAAATTTTCTATTTAATTTCCTTTGGGTGTATCGTTGATAATATAGGATATTCGCATACTTAGTTTGGGTTTCGGTTTACCTGTAAACCGCTTACAATACTACAGCACAGCTAGGACATATTTTTCTCTATATTTCACGGTATTGAACAGGTTATGTCAGAAGATTTTCATATGTGTTTTCTTATCTGGTTTTTGGGATTTTATAGTTGTTTTATGCATCTTTTATGTATTGTTCTTGGTCATATAGATCATATTGTTCATTATATTTCAATCCCACCATCTTAGAATTACAAATATTATTCGAGATTTTCTTGGCAGGATATCAGGGTCAAACACGGTTCGCCCTTAGGTTTCTTACTATATTTTCACTAAGTTTACCTCACTGTGTGTAGGATGCACTTTTGTATAAATACTGCAGTTACCACCCAACTAGGTTAGAGAGAATAAGTACCATATCTCCTACCAATCTGCTCTCATACATACCTCTCCTAGTTTAGCGTGCAATGGAAACCCCTTTCTACTTCCATAGTATTTTCGACATAGCAGTTACCATAGAGCCACTGGAGTTCACATTTTGAACAGGTATGAGGCCGGGCCTTTCTTACTCAATAAGACATACGCTTACACTCTACCAACAGACGCTTCTGTTAATCCTGTATCATGTCGACATAAACTGATCCTCCTGCACCATCTACAGGTTCCGGTCACGGTCGCTCAACATCTATGTGAGTGGCAATTGTGGATTCAAATCCCTCTCCATCAAGTGGTACACCAACTACCACAACTCCAGACAGATACACAGGCAGTACCAACAGAGATTATGCTCTCAACTACAAACTCAGCTCTATCCCAGGGCTGACTGGTCCGGAACACTATCATTCATGGTGAGAGATCTCACAATATGTTCTCGCACTGTTCAACTTCTGGATGATTGTTATAGGAAAAGAAACTTTGGATGACATTGATTAAGATGAAGACAGCGCGATGGAAGATTTCCAAGACCATTACCAGTATGCATTGACATACTTCAACCAGACCATTTACTCGTAATGGTTAATCCTCCTGGCTACTCATACTACTCCATCTAGGATATGGGCCGCTCTAGAGGATAAATTCGTTAGAGATAATACCTCCTCCTTCTTCAACAAACTCAACAAAGTTTTAGACTCCAAGTATGATGTGATGGATCCCATATCGGACCACATTAACAACTACAAAACTGTCTGGAATTGTATTCCACTTTGTTACTAGTCCGCTGCCACTACTGAATGATAACCACTACCTTTTCTCTTCACGTCAGTTTTTGAGTTCCCATATACAAAAGCCGCTATCCTCCTGCGCTCCCTCCCTGAATTGAGGATTAATATTGTCGATAACCTTCAGACTAAGGAGGACCTTACCTATGATCAGGTGTACAACAAACTATGAGACTTGAAAACCTCAACCATAGTTAATTCAGTGGAAGACAAAATATATAAAAGCGCTATCGTCAGAGGAAAAAGAAAGGATCAGCGAAGGTATCAGCAACCCCAGGCATGGTCAGCCAACCCTTAGGAATGCACTTACTGCAAAAAGCATAACCCAACTGATAACAGTAATGGTCATACCTGGGATAAGTCTGCTAGACTCAAATCCGACAACCTGAAGAGGAAGGACAGGAAAGCCAGTCACACGGCTAAGATTGGAACTGAAGAGATATCCGATCTGGTTAGTACACAATCCTCCCTTTGCTTTACTACTACCAAGAACCCCAACCCCCGCTTGGTTAAAGATACAGGCCCCAGCTCACACATGACCAATAATTTAGACCCTTTTATAAAAATCGAACCAGACAAAGGCACCGTTCGCTTAGGAGATAACACAGTAATAGAGTCATGCGGCCATGAGAGAGTTAAGATTTTGGCCAAAACCTCTTCTGGTTAGACATCTACTATGTACCTCAAATGAGTCCTTTGTGTTCCCAAGTTAGGTCTTTGTAATCTGGTGTCATGGCGACTTATTCTTTCTTTGGGAAAGGGTTTCTCTTTGGCTAGCTCTGGAAAGGATATGCGTATTTTGGGAGAAAATAAAAAAGAGGTTATATGGGGCAAGCACGATGGACAGGATTATGTTGTGCAAGAGAAAGAAGACTCTGCATACAGGATGACATACCAAGACTGGCATGAAGCCCTAGGTTACCTCTCCGCCAATTACCTCAAAAGCAACTACTACCTGAATGAGCCCTACATCTCCTAAGTTCCGAAAGACTGGATATGTGAAACATGCATCACGTCCAAGTCAACCAAGTGACAGCCAGCATCAATACCTTATGAAGAACGATGCAATTAACCCTTTGAACTGATCCACTCTGACCTTAGTGGATAGTTCTCCTAGGAATCCTACGGTAAATCCAATTCCTATATTACGTTCATTGATGACCACACTAGATACGCTTGGGTTTATCCCATCCACACTAAATCGGATGCTATCAAAGTGTTCACCATGTTCATCCAAGAAGGCCATACCCAAGACAATGCCAAAATCGAACTATTTAGGAGTGACAACACAGGAGAATATGTTAATGCTGCTATGCTAGAACTATTAGCAAAGCATGGAAATTAACATACCCTCACCACCGCCTACTCACATGAATCCAATGGCATTGCTGAAAGATTTAACCTAACGATAATCACCATGATTTGTAATATGTTGACAGGTCTACCCCTTGCCCTCCAGGCTCAAGCAATAGCCACTGCAGTCTACCTTCGGAACAGACTCCCACACTGATTCATTGGAAAATTGACGCCCTATGAATCCCTCTATAATCAAAACCCATCAATCACCCACTTGCGCCATTATGGCAATAGATGTTTTGTCCACATACCACAGGAGAAAAGACCAGCTGGAACGAAAGTCTCAGCTAGGACAATCGAAGGCTATCTGGTTGGATACACCTCATCCAACAAGATATACCAGATATACCTACCATCGCTGTACAAAGTCACAGAATCGCGACCAATTCTTGGGGTCACCAAAAGTTCATTCTTCGCTTAGGAACGAAAGATGAACCTGATTAACCTACTCGGACACATCACCGCACTAAGGATTCCATCCTTGCTAAGGGACCAAAGTGGGTTACGACCTCTTAACCACCATGGACTAAGGGTTCATTCTAGAAAACAGAACGAAAATCGTCCTAGCTATTTTTGGAATCTTGCACTGGAATTTCATTGTACAATTCAGAACGAAAATCGACTAACCCATTTTCGGACTCTACTACGAATATTTCATTCTACGACAAAGAACGAAAAACGATTTTGTCATCTTCCACACTAGGAATTAGAGTTCATTCTGCGCTGCAGAACGAAAAACGAAACTCAGTTATACAACCTTCCGCCCCTTATACCAAAGATTCCTCCTGTGGTGATATACAAGATGTAATAACTACATCCTCAGCACCGCACCCAATATCAGCAAGAATCTCCAATCAACCTACCTTCAGCTATGAGAAATAATGCGGCCACCGAACAACCAACAAGTTCATATCGAGTACCCTACCTGATGAAGATCTAACTACCTACCGCCAAGCTGTCAACAGCACGGTCAAGGAAAAGTGGATTATGGCTATGGATGATGAGATAGATGCTTTGAGAAAGAATCAAACTTTTGAGGTTGTCAATAAACCTATAGGAAGAAATATCATTGATAGTAAGTGGGTCTACAAGACTAAAAGGAACACAGATGGGACACTGGAACAATATTGAGCAAGATGTGTTGCCCAGGGTTACTCTCAAGCCTTAAGCTTCAACTTTAAAGATACTTTTGCCCCAGTAATATGTTACGAGTCACTCTGCTTCCTCCTTGCGATATGTGCCAAAAACAAATAGCGATTGCAACTGTTCGATGTTAAATTGGCATTCCTCTACAGTGAATTGAAAGAAGAAGTTTATATGCAACCGCCACTTAGCTTCCGTAACATAAACCCACATAAGGAAACATAACCGATGCTTGTTGAACTTAAGAAATCTCTGAATAAATGGTATGAACCTTTCGCCAGATTTTTGACCTCTAAAGACTTTCTTGCATCAAACTTCGAACCCTGCATATTCTTCTATGCTAAATATGACTGCTTTGTATCCCTTTACTTGGACGACATTGCCTTATATTCGGCCGATATCCTCACCTTACCCAACTCATTAAAGACCTGAAAAGGTCATTTTAGATATCGGACCTGGGGGAACAATCCTACCTACTCAGCCTACATATAATGGAAACATCAGACGGTATGGCTCTTTCCCAACAGCTTTACAAAGACAAAATTCTATCTAGAATCAATACGGAGCAATCTCGACTGGTATCTACACCTTTACCAAAAGGCATCGAACTTATGAAAGGAACGATCGAACCACCTCCTGAAGATAAGACTCTCTCCAAATCTATGATAGGTTCGGTCATGTCCTAGACCACTGGCATAATTTTTTTTTTTTGATTGATTTTGATTATCTCATATATTCGCTGTTAACGCACAGGAACCTGCATGAAGTGCTAGCTATGGCATAAACGAAACGTTAATTCCAAACGTGCAAAACAAAAGAAATAACCGTACCAGTTCTCCCCTAGTGATGACCATACCGTCACCGCGCCGAAAAATGGCGACTAATTCAGAAAGTATAGAATGAAATGATATCAAAAGAAATCATAACGGAAAGAAAAGATATAGTAGGAAAGTCAAAACACTCAGCCTGAGTCATAGTCGGAGGAGGAGGAGGCGGCAGTAGCAAAAACCGCTGGCATGGTGGGCGGGAAGTTCGTGCTAGTAGTGCGGATGTATGAGGCAAGACCAAGGATCATGTCCCGGTCGGCCCACAGTGGAGAGCCATGGTCCATCGAAGACAGCTTCCGAAGGTAAAGCCTGCGTTCTCGGGACTTGGAGGGGCAGTGGAGGATTGCATGCTCGAAGGTTTCATCCTCTTTGTCGCAGGAAGGGCAGGTAGGTGAGCGATCGGCATCGTTCCATGAGGGTTGAGCAGCAAGATAGCTCTTGCCAGCGCGCATTTGGTGGATTCGCCCAGCTGTGACGCGGTCAAGGCCCATGAAGGAATGTGGGCGAAGGGACGGCTTTTACTGGTAGTAAGGAGGGGGTGGGGACAGGAGTGTCCAATCAGTGAGGAGGTCCTTTCTGCACTCCTCCTTGAACAATTTGTAGGAGATAGGACCTGGGATCGGAGCAGGGGGGGCAGAGACGGTGCCCGGTAGGAGATGGGAGTTTATCTGTGGGAGTTTCAAGCCGTCCGGCGCCACCTTGACCAAGAGGTAGCACATCCCATCGATTGGGAGGTGAGAGCGGACGGCAGGTATGGGCCTTGGTTGGTTCCAACGGAGTGGGATGTAATTGGCCTTAAGGCCACGAAGAAGGTGGCGGGAGGAGTCCCCTGCCCTAAAGTTGGAGAAAGATGGAAATGATAGAGGCAGCCGGGCTGCGGCTGGGTTGATCTCGGGAGGGGAGCAGGCCAACCGTAGTGCGGCCATCCTGCGGCGATGGGGGAGGAGTGAGTTGAGAGGGGGGATGCAAGCCTCACAAGGAAGGATAGATACAGGAGTCGATGAGAAGCAGTTGGTCACCCATCGTTGGACCTTGCTCCAAAATACCTCCATCTTGCCCATCATCGCTGTGTTGGGGATGAGGAGGTCAGGTCCGTAGGTGAGGATTGGTAGTAGCAGGCCCATGGCCAGTCTGCGGTTCAGGTAGGGGACTATGCCTATGCCAGGAGGAGAAAGTTGCCTGATGAGGCCGAAGGTCCCCTGAGCGAGGGCTAGTCTCTTGAGGAAGTGGGTGGAGGTTTCCATCGAGGGCGAGAACCAGTATCCTAGCCATCGGACTATGGAAGAAGGGTGGAAGAGGCTCCCATCGAGAGAGACCGGGGCCAGTGAGGGGGGAGAACGATCCCTTGGGGTTTGCCAGTCCATGAGTTCGGTTTTGGGGATGGAGAAGGAAACTCCAAGTGGGGTAGCCTTCCTGCAGAGGCAGGTGTAGTGGTGTTGAAGAAGCTGTGTGTTCCTCCGGTATGACCCAGACCCAACAGTGACAGTAAAA